>VSMD01090457.1:0-18021 GCA_008750895.1 Mirza zaza | reverse complement strand
AATAAAGTGAGACTCTGTCTCAAAAAAAAAAAAAAAAAAAAAAAAAAAGAATGAACTACATATATTGGAAAGAGACATTTGGAAACAAGGGTTGCACAAAGTTATAAAAATGTTCCACCAAGAAGCACAGTACAAACATTCCATATTGGCATCAGATTGGGAAATACACAGGCACACACACACACAAACACACACACACCTATTCATACTAAACGGAAGTTTAGTATGTCCTAGAGGACAGTTAAAAAGTATATATATATTTTTTTGCAGAAAAAGTAATCATTCGTTTAACAAACAGGTTTATAATATTTTAAATTCTAATTATACAATTTTACTACTGTTACTATAACAGATTAATGACTCTTATGAATTGAAAAAGCTAAGATTACTTTTGAAATACTGAAATCCAAAACTGTGAAAGAAAAAGCAGAGCTCAGTTTAATTTTGGAATTCTTTGCCTGTTTTTCCATAGCACCATCATTGATTCATTTGATATCATCTTTAATTTCCCTGGCTAAAGGTTTTCCAGTAGGATAGATGAATTGTCCTCTTGATGTAGAGTGATGTTATTGGATGTACTAGCAGGAATTGACAAAAATGTAAGACTATCTGCAAACCAAAATTAATCCTCTCTTTTCTCAGGTATCCCTCTTCTAGGGACCCCTTCTTAGCCCTAACATGTCTGGAATGACTTCCTCCTCTCTCTGCACCCAGAGCACAATGTCCTGATCACATGAGATTTTCATCATACTATAATTATATACAGTAAGGGTGTTTCGCCCACCAGACCATGAACAGGGATTATTAGCACTTCACACGAAGCAAACAGCAATGGCTTAGTTAAAAATTTTTAAAAATCTTATTTTGGTATTGTAATATTTGAAACATGATATACTTACCAGTCAATGATATGTTATAACTCTCCATGGAAAGGTTATTGTATTTTTCCATCATCTCTTCTTGGACAGGTAGACTTGTAAAAGGTGAATCTGTAAGAGAAAGAACATGGGATTACACATTCTTACAAAGGCTAAATGACTACCTAAAAGCCCCTTTGCAACAGCTAAAATGTTATTGTTTACTATGAATGAAAAACAGTGTTTTCAGGAAGCTCTAAATCTTATATGCCACAAAGGTATTCAGAAATATATTGTGCTATTAAATATGACAAAATTTCTGATTTTCTACATCCTTCTTTTACCTAAAAATCTCTACTGATGTATATCAGATGGCTTTTTTAAATAAAAACTTCCATTTTCTTATTCTACAATTATAATTGCTTTACAAAACATAAATGAACTGTAGACACTGAGGAATTAGACAAGAGTGCCAGAAAAGTGAAAGACATGAACAGGCAGAAAAGATAAGAGAACAAAGAGGAACAGGCACACTGCAACACAGGGCATGAAAAATTCAAAATAGAAAGCACTGGACACTAGAGTATACAGAAAAAATAATTGCATGGTGAGTTTAGGCTATTTGTTTTCCAGCTATGGTTACAGTGAGGCAAATCCTCTAAGCATCTGAGTTTCCTCTTTCACTTCTCTTTCCTTTGGAAAACTTTCATTAAATAAACAAAGTTTTCCATTTCCACCTCTGTCTCTCTTCTTAAAGCTTCTTTTCATACACTGTCTACTGTTCCTTTGACTTTGGGGCCCCAGACTTTACCTCCCAGGAACACTACCCTAACTCTATCAAACAAGTCAGAGAGGAGGGGAAAAAAAGCTTATTATAAACTTGGCTGCATTCTTTAAATGTCCCATTCAATGTAAATTAAACCTGAGCCTTTTTACTGCACTTTTTGTTTAAATACTCTGCTCAAAAAATTATTCCTAGTGTAAGATTACATTACCAGTTCTTTCTTTTCTTATACATGTGAAAAATGTTATCAAAGTTGGCGATTGCTTTTGTTGCTTTAGCTTTATACACATCTTTTATAATATTGCCTAATAAAAAATGTACCTAGCAGTACGTAACTCTCCAATAGGCTGTGTTCCAAAGATCTAATCACCTCTCACACAGCTTTGAAAATTGGAATGCACTTTCTCATAAAATAATCCTTTAATACTATACTTAAATCACGCTACCCTGTAACAGTGATTATATAGGGAAAAACGTCGTAAGTTTCTCCCCAGGCTATCTGGAATGAGAAATCTTTCCTCCACCCATATCCAATATTCATTCATTCATATTCATATTCTCCCTCCCCTCCCACCTCTATCCCTCTTTTTCTCACTCTTACTCTGAAACACACATATACACACACATACACACTGCTAAAAAGGCTCCCATCAATAATATTTTCCTAATGAAAATTCCATTCTTAGGGATAGCTCACTCAGAGGTTGTATTAAAGAGAACATTTTTACAGAAAGATCAGGGTAGATGCTATTCACTTATAAATAGAAAGCTAGGAAGGGATGGATAGAAAAGAAAGGGTTGCTCTATATCATCTGTACTGTGAAGCTTGCAAAACATAAGCTTTGATACCTTTGCTTCCTTGCTAGGTAGTACTCCTTCCTTAGCCTAGCCCACTATAGAGCAAAATACAATCTTGAGGTTTATTACCATACTCTTTATTCCTGAAACAAGCCCATAATTCTTTTGAGATTATCCATCATCATTTTTTCATTATTATTCACACAATCAGTAACAATAAGAGTGACATAAACTAAAAAAAAAATGCTTTCTGTCATTCTTATTTCTATTTCACTTAAATAAGGGAATATATAGAACACCTGATACATACTTGATGCTGATGAGAGCATGAAACTGAGTAAACTTGGACCCTAAAGGGCTTCGTGGATTATAACGATAGGAGTTTAGGCTCATAAACTTGTGATCAAGACTCATTACAATTTCAGAGTAACACCCATTCATATACTGCATTGATGATAAATAGCCTGTATATTTTATACAAATTGGCACATAAGCTACAGTGTGAAGCCTGACCCGGGAGGTGAAATGAAGGGTAAAGATAATGATACAGAGATGAGCTCTGAGGCTGGGGCTATGTTCTCACTGCTGGTCACTAGGACCTGGTATGGACTGGCCCACCTGGGACTAGTATAAGAACAAGAAGAGAAAGGGGTTCTAAGCTTGCCTTGGGCAAAATCTAAGCTTACTGCAGTTGAAGGAATAGGAAAGGAAGGAGAAACCAAGCTTCAGGAGGTAGGGAAGTCTAGGTAGTTCCAGAATATACTAGCTGTTGAGGCCATTTCCAATTGCCAGTTCACATATTAAAAATACAATCATTCATAAACCAGACACCACCTGTACCCTACCTTCATATTCCCTTTGAAGTATCTTGATCAGGTTCCAGTTTCCACTGAACAATCCCGAAATGGAAAAGAACATGTATTATGTGGTGATGTTTTTGCCTTGGGAAAAGTCCCTTGAAGAGGCAATATACACAAATGCCTTGGGGTGTGTGTGGGGGTGGGGGGAAGCTGGGCAGTCTACAGAAGGTGTTAGGATAGTAAGTGTGAGAAGTTATTTGTTTAGGCCAGATATTTTTAACTAAAAAGTGAGAATGTAAACCTTATTGCTTTCAATTAGAGGATGGTTGGCAGGTGGCTGATTCGGCTAACGTTGGAGTTTAAAAGAAATTGGCAGGAGATTCAGGCAGATGTGGTCTGAATACTTCCCTGAAGGGATTAGACTGAGTCACAAAAAGAAGTATAAAATGGAGAGGCAGGAATTCTGGGTCCTAATCCAAGTTCTGTCACTGACTTGTTACTTGGGGTTTCAAAATATGATACACTCAGCTCGGGCTTTGACAACACATTTCCACTGAAAACCTCAGTTCATAGGGAAAAGAAAGGAGTATCAGAAAAGTTGCATAAACATGAGTGATGGTGCCAAGATTATAACATGCATTCATCAAGTTATCATACTCACCCCTGTCTTAATCATTGCTGAAAATTTTCCACCTGGCATTCATTTACAGGTAGTGGCAAAAATGCTAACATAAAAGAGTAATGTCAAATAGTTGTTCTAGAGATTAACAGAATTTTTGTCTCCTTCTGCAGAGTAGATAAAGCATGTGACTTTTGCATCAAAGAATTGAGTAAATTCCTGATTTTCATTTATTATTGTTTCATGTGAAATAGCAAAATGGTCTCTATTTAGATGTTTTTCACAAGTTACATTTTAAAATAGGCATTGCTAGAAGAGCTTATAATTTATGCTGTTAACATGTTCAAATAAAATAAACATGCTATAATTCCACTCAAAATATTAAGGTAATATTCTCACATATTTCATTTGGAGTCTTCATTTAACTGAAGTAAATTGGGAAGAAAAAAGAAGATAAGTAACACTAAAAAACTGCACTGGATTTTAGGATTTGCTTTTATTTAAATCAAGAAATAAATTCAACTATACCTCCAATTAAGGAAACATTCTATCTAAATCCACCCACCCCACCACCACCTATCCCCGCAAAATCTCTTCATTGTATTTTAAAATCTTGGAAGGGTCTGGACTTCATTAAGAAAAAGGTGTAAGAAGCAGATATTATTAAAATAAATATTCTCTTTATTCCTCTCATCTATATATTGATTACTATCAATAAGCATAATTTAAATTTAAATTTTTAAAAAATCTTAATTTTAACATTCTGATATATAGAATTATAAATGTGCAACAGGATTACAGAAACACTACAATTTAGGAATGAATAATATATACTATCTGTGAAATGGAGGTTTGGAAATCAGAATATACTTCTTCTTGAAAGCTGTATTATATACACCATGAGATGCCATGCCAAATTGTAAAAGCCATTTAAACCAGGATATGGCTAAGTTATAGCTTTAAATTATCTAATAACCAAGTAAAATATTGCCTATAAACAATACATTTAGAATTCTATTTCTGGATTCTAGGAATATAGCATTCCTATCCCCTGTTCTTAACTGCACTAAGAGAAAGAAAAGAAGGGGAATAAGGCTACTTTTAGTTCTGGAAATTATTCTTCAGAGAGAGTGCATCACGAAAAGAAGAAAAAAAGACCTGTCAAGAAAATTTGAGTCATCCTGATGGGGCCAGATTTTCTAAGGGACAGATAACAGGAGATAGGGAACTCTAGATATTATACAAAATGGGAACTATTGGATAAGAAGGTCATTTATAGACAAATTTTTTAAAAAATCATCTAATGATAAGCATGATATGCACTTTTTATTATTATTAATACTAGCTTTGTAAAACTATTTTTTAAAACATGACCACAGAGTAACAGAAATGGATTGATTTTTTCATTAAAATACATTTTTCAATAAAGTACATTTTGAAGTTCAGTGTGGAAATTCTCATGTTTCAAATCACCTCTATCTACATAGGTCATATGATAATTTAACAGTAAATCTTATACCAAATAAAACTCTAAAAAAATTAAAAACTCGAAAGTTTAACTAAGATGTCTATTCTTCCTAAAGATGGTAGATTTTTTAAATGTTCCACTTGCTAGGTTAGTCTTTGATAAGACTTGGAATTTGTTCAATGGCTCTCAACTAGGGGTGACTCTGCCCCACAAGGGACATTTGGCAATGTTTGAAGGCATTTTGGTTGTCACAACTGGGGGAAAGTCACCTGCTTTTATTTAGTAGGTTGTATTAGTTTCCATAACAAATTACCACAAATTAAAAAATTACTACAAATTTGGTGGTGAAAATAACAGAAGTTTATTTGTTCACATTTCTGGAGGCTAGAAGTCAATCAAAGTCTTAGCAAGGCCATACTCCCTGTGAAGGCTCTAGGGAACAATCCATCTCTGCCTCTGCCTAGCACCTAGTAGTTGCTGGCAATTATAGCTGCATCACTCCAATTCCTGTCTCTGTCATTGTCCTTCTGTATGTGTCTGTATATCCACATCTCCCTTTCTTTTCTTTTATAAAAACCACTGTCATTGGGATTAAGGTTTACTTTAGTATGACCTCATTCTAAGTTATTGCATTTGCAAACACCCTACTCCTAAATAAGGTCACTTTCACAAGTACCAAAGGTCAGGATTTAAACATATGTTAGGGGAACAAACAATACATCCACTACATATGTACAGGCCAGGGTTACTGCTAAATATTTTATAGTAGCAGCCCCCACATCAAAGAATTACCCGGCCCAAAATGTCAATAATGCCAAGGTTGAAAAACCCTGATTTTAGATAGATATACATTCTCATCCGTGATTCTTCAAAATGATAATGTTTAATAATCTTCAAAGAGCCCTGTGCCCCTGTGGTCATGTTATACATAATTTAGGTGCAGATACTTTAAAGCATGAGCACTTCTTGCTACCCTTCACCACCAACCACATCCTCCTCCTAAGGACTTATTTTCCAGGACTGGATAGAGTGCTGAAATGCAAACCAGGAAACCAGTTATAGCTATTAGCCAGCTCATTGCTCTTGGCTATGTTATGAAAGCACTTTGGGTTTCAAGATCAATCAAATGAGATCTCTAAATTCCCTTTCAGATTCTTAAAGCTGTATAACCATAAGGCTATAAAAAGATTCTGGTTTGAAATTAGGAACACATTAGTTACGATAATCTTAATAACTTTAAAAATCCAAAAAAATGCTATTTTCAATGAAAAGAATAACACCTTTTTTTTTTTATTATTTTTTTGAGACCGAGTCTCACTCTTGTTGCCCCCACTAGAGTGCCGTGGCGTCAGCCTAGCTCACAGCAACCTCAAACTCCTGGGCTCCTGTGATCCTTCTGCCTCAGCCTTCTGAGTAGCTGGGACTACAGGCATGTGCCACCATGCCCGGCTAATTTTTTCTATTTTTTTGGTAAAGAGGGGGGTCTCCCTTTTGCTCAGGCTGGTGTTGAACTCCTGAGCTCAAACTATCCGCCCACCTTGGCCTCTCAGAGTGCTAGGATTACAGGCATGAGCCACCACGCCCAACCCAGAATAACACCTTTTAAAAGATAACATCTATTGTTTCTATACCAACATCTGAGATATTTTGTTTTGCCTGAATAGTGACAATATTTTATTAGGAGTAAAGAGTTTATTTTTAACAAAGTAAAGTAAGGTTTGTTCTTTTACAACAGTATGTATGTTGTAAGTTGTTTATTTCTAAGACACACCTTATCTTGTGAAATATTTAAGGTCAGCTATATAAAATTAACTTCAAAAGATTACAATTTAGGACAAACATCCTCAACACATATAACTTGTTTCTGTTCAAAGGTATACATTCCTTTGGAAAATGGTACCTAAGAACATAAACAGATGACAATTTCTCAGTTATACTTTTAGTTTAATGCCTACCTTCACTCAAGCTTTGTCAGACAGAATTCTTTGTTTCTTTTCAAACAATCTCAAACTAACAGAAACGTTTCAAGATCAGGACATTTTTTTCCCCTGAATCACATGAGAGTAAGTTGCTATCTTGATCACCCACACCTCTCTAGAACATTACTGTACATCTCCTACAAAGGACATTGCCCTGCATCATCCCAATACTGCCATTAAAATCAGGAAATGAACATTTATGCAGCACCACTTCATCCCCAAACCCCATCGAAATTTGAACAAAAGTCCCTATATTTTGTAGCAAAAGGTTCCAGCTCAGAATGGCTTGTTGCCATTAGCTGCATGTTTCTCCAGTCTCTCCTGACTTTCATGACCTGGACACTTCTGAAAATCCTAGGAGAGTTCTGTTGTAACATGGTTAGATTCTAGGTAGGCACATTTGGCAGGAATATCACAGAGGTGAAGCTCTGTTCTTCTAATTGTATTCTATAAGATGACACACCATTTTTTTTGGGGGGGGTCTCTTTACTGATGACCTTTTACTTTGATCATTTGATTAAAGTGGTGTCTGTCAAGCTTTCCCACTGTAAAGTTATTCTTTTTCTCATTGTATTACTAAGAATTTTGTGAGTAATTACTGTTACTATGAAACTGCAATATTTTGTGCTTCATCAAATTTTCCATTGATTCATTTAATTAACTTATGTCAGTATGTACTCATGAGTCCATTTCTCCAAGAAGTCCTGATTTACTATTAGTAAAGAATGGTATGAGAATCCAAGATCTGGGTGCTAAGTATACTCACAGCTATTGGGAAATCACTGTTCCATCTCAGTGGACAGAACTAAGAACACATGCATGCATATTCATACATATACACATTCAATATACATATAATGTATATAATATGCATGTGTTTATGATATGCAAGACATATTTTCTATACATACACATGCTTATATCTATATATCTATATGATATAGATACATAGATATAAACATAGGTAAAGAGACAGTTAAAGTCATGAATGCATGAATGCACACTGATACTGTTAACTGCAATCCAATACCCCAGGGTTCATTCTGCTTACTCTACTGTCTTTATTTCTTTCTTGTTTAGTGAAAAACCTGAATTCTAGTATCCTTTTCACCGTTGCCACACTTGTCCCCACAGAGATGTCCTCTCTCACTGCTCAGGCTCCAACCTCCTGTGCTGGTCTGACCGTCCTGCATGCTTTACCTGCACACCTTGATTGGGATCAGACTGCATGTCTGGCTGCTCCTGCGCAGATGCCCTTGCTCAGCTCTGAGACCCTGTGCAAAGCTGCCCCCCTGCGGGAGCACCCACTTCACTGTGCTCAGGCTCCAACACTCCACCATCCTTGGTGGGCTTGGCCTCTGATACCTTGATCTGGGGCTTTTCGGGTAAGGATGCCTCTCTGCTCTTCCCCGCTCTATAGCTACAGGATCCATTCAGGGAAAGATGGTTGGGAGAAGGGAGAAAGGAGAAAAGGGAGTGAGGGTGACAGAAGACCAGGAAAAGGTCAGCTGAACTAATTCTTAACAAATGTTTGAATAATGTAATTTTATTGTGATCATAAATTTAGGGTAAAAATTTTCATACATCAGAAACATCCTTATTAAAGGCAGGCTTATAGTTAATTTGTCTCTTTAGGTAGTTTAGGTGCTTTGAAAGATAAAACCTGCTAGCACTTTCTTCTGAGATATGGACTAACAATTCCAGATACAGGTGGGCGCTCAAATAACATTTGTTTCAAAAATATTACTAGGCAGCTGCTGTGTTGGGAAGAGGCATATGCTAGGGAAGGGGGTTGATCAAGGAAGCACAAAAGCCAGGTCCTCTGTAATTAAAATAATCATTTTCAATGACTCTATGGTAGATATTTTTCTAAAGACAAATATGACCCATTAATTTGTTCCATGTAACATTTTTAATAATGATGATTGAATATTCCAATGTATGTAATATTTCTCCTTTACAAAGATATTTTACATTTCGGAAAAACCCTAGAAGCATCAAGGTGAGTCCCTGTGCCTAACTTTATCCCAGGATTTAAACTGTGTCAGCATATCCTTCAGCTCAAATCAAACATTTAGATTCAAACACTGTGCTCTCTGTCAGTGGTTTCAAATTTTCACAGACATACCCAATTAGCTCTGAGAGACAACTGAGCATCGTGTGTAAGCATTGCATTTAAGTAAACGTGCGTTACATTGACCAATGCCAAATTTCCTGCTCCACTGCTTAAATATGTAGACTTCGACAGTTACTTAACTTAAGCCACAATTTCCTCATCTGAAAGCCAGGGATAATAAAAGCTAACTCAGAGGGCTATAAACTGCATAGCGTAGTGCCTGGCACACAGTTGTCATATAATAAATATGATAATTGATAGCCATTTTTGTTATTAAAATTTGCCTCAAAGTCTTAGATTAACAGAACACCTATCTTCAAGTCTACAGTTTAAAGCATCTGGATAAAAAATATCCAATAAACCTTACAATATCCTTTAGCAAAGAGGAAACTGCTTTTCACAGAGTTCAATACAGTATATAGAAAACAAGCTGAGGTTGCCTGACAATTTTTAATTCTGGCTTCAAATTAGATGCTAACTTCATGGCTTTTATCTGACACACTATTCCATAATTTTAGCTTAAGGAGAGATAAAAGGACAGTTTTTACACCACATACAAACACAGACATTCCCTCCTCCTTTCATCCCATTTATTTACACCTTCATTTATTCCACTTTATTTGTTTTCTACTTTTTTTCTCTTTAGAAATCTGCTCTGGATAACAATTTAAACCAACAGTATAAGTATCTACCTAACAGCACACGCTTTAGCCATATTTCAAAGCAATGGTTTTCAACCTGATAAGAATCACATGGGAAGTTGTGTAAACTCCTAATGTTTAGGCTGAATGCCAGGCCAAATGAGCCACAGACTTTGAGGACAACATCCAGGTATCACTATTTTTTTTTTATTTTTATTTTTTTTTTGAGACAGAGTCTCACTTTATTGCCCAGGCTAAAGTGAATGCCGTGGCGTCAGCCTAGCTCACAGCAACCTCAAACTCCTGGGCTCAAGCAATCCTGCTGCCTCAGCCTCCCAAGCAACTGGGACTACAGGCATGTGCCACCATGCCCGGCTAATTTTTTTCTATATATATTAGTTGGCCAATTAATTTCTTTCTATTTATAGTAGAGATGGGGTCTCGCTCTTGCTCAGGCTGGTCTCGAACTCCTGAGCTCAAATGATCCGCCCACCTCGGCCTCCCAGAGAGCTAGGATTACAGGCGTGAGCCACCGTGTCCGGCCAAGGTATCACTATTTTTAAAGCTCTTTGGTAATTCGGACATCTAGCCAAGTGGAGAACCAAAGTTCTAGGACTAACCCACAATACACTGGTTCTCAGGACTGCAATCCACTGAGGGGAATGATAGGTGAATCAGGGATAAAAGAAGTGGAGAGACCCAGAGGGGGGAAAAGGTACTGGACAATTCTTTACAGGCGGTATTATGGAAAAGAAATGTGCGGCATGGCAATTTAGAAATTGACGTTGTCCAAAATGTTTTGTCCAAGTTGTTAACAACTAGGCCTTTTAAAAGGCATTTATAAAAAATGAATAGTCTTACCTTTTGATTATCTTTCCTTCTTTACGGTATGTTTCAAAACATCTACATGCTATAAGCTCATGAAAATAAATCCTAGGGAAAGGTTGGAAACTTTGTGTAGAATAATGTCCCATTCCAGTTACTGACGGCCACTGTGTACCAACTTGAGACGCTGGTGTGTTCTACTGCCCTCCCTGGCTGCTAACACTTAGAGATTTACAACACAGAAACCCACATTAGAAGGTAGGTTAGATGGAATACTCTCAACATAAAAAAGTAATTACAAACAGATGAAGCTAAAATGGCAAATTTGGTGTTGGCTCTGGTAATGTTTTGTACATAAATTCCTCAAAGTGTCTTAAATAAACAACAATAAAAGAAAAACAAGAAACAACCACAAAAAAAAAAAAAAAAAAAACTTTGTTTTCAATAACCATGGTGTAAAAAGACACACACACGTTATCCTGTAAGATGTGAGGGCTTTGGTTAGTGGATGGGTTACGATTTTTTGTCCCCACCCCCACCCCCACCCCCAAAGCCAACCCACCTGCTAGGAAGAAGAAAAGAGGTCATACTTGGGCCTTACTTGGCCCCTTTGAGTGGGCCATTCCACTCAAATGAAGGGAGTAGGCCTCAGGGGATGTGGCTTCCAGAAATTGTGCCACATTACCGCAGGCCAAAGTCGCGGGCTGGTCCCCGCACTCACCCACGAGCCCCACCGCCCTGTTCCCAGGAGAAACCAGACCCTGCCCTGTACCGATGCCCAGACTCGCGGGGCGCTGTTCGTTCCAGATTCACCCCAAGAGCCGAGGAGCGCGAGCCGCCCGAGCCCAGGTTCAGCTTAGGTAACCCAAGCGCAGCCAATGGGAGGCCGCCGCCCGCCGCCCGCCCTCGCCAGCATCCCCGCGCCTCGCCCCTCCACCCGGCCCGGCGATGCCCTCCGCCCGCGGGACCCGAGCCTCGCGCTCTCCTCCCCGCGCGCCCTCCGCCCTCCACGCCCGGCCCTTGCACCCGTCCCACCTGGATCGCCGCCGTCCGCCAGGCTCGGGCGCGCCGCGGCCAGGAGGCACAGGAAGGAGAGCAGCCCGGGCGTCGGCCGCCGGGGCCCCCGCAGGCCAGACACCGCACGCATGGCTCTGGAGGGTCCGCCGCGGTTCTCCTGCAGGCTGCGCCCTCGGCTCGCTGCCGTCGGCGTCCGGAGTCCCGGTGAACACTCGCCGGTGGCCCAGCGCCCGCTGCCAGTCCCGGGGGCAGGACGCGCGAGAAAAGGCGGAGTGGGAGGGGCCGGGCTGCCCGCCCTGTTCCCCCGAGAGGCTCTCGCCGCGCCCGGCCCTCCATCAATTATGCAGCCGGTTGCCGGCTCCGGCGCGCCCGGATGTGCGGTGCAACCTCCGGCCGCATCCTCTCGGGCCTCCGCCCTCTGGGCTCCAGCAGGTCGGACAGGGAGCTCGCTGAAGTGGCTGTGCAGGTGACGCCTGGCCCACCTCCTCAGCGAGAGGTTGCAGCCTTTGCAGTTCATCTGAGGCAGGATTCACTTACTTTGCTGGGACAGAGGAGAACGTGAAGGACACTTCTGCTCCCCTTCTCCCGAACGTCTTTGGGCTTTCTTATTAAAAGGGCTTATTTTTGCGCTGGAGTATAAGATTCTATCCAGCTGCCCCGACACCCTGGACTAATCTTTCTTTGCTCTGCCTACCAATCACGCACACCCTCTCTTCCAGTCTCTGAAGACTTGACTCATTCTCTCCAGATTAAGGTTTCAGACTCCCAAGTCCCCACAGTGTGTCTGATTTTATTTTACTTTTGTATGCTTAGCCTAACAGCTTTTGGGGAGCCACCCAGAGCTCAAGAAACAAAACCTAACGAAAGTAGATACTGTGTAAACTGCGCAAAGATGTGGACCTTTGTTAAACTGGAACATCGTTTAAGATAATGCCGTCCTCTTACGCAGCAAGGCTGTGGCTTGGGGTTTTCAATGCCCCGAACTAAAAAAAAAAAAAAAAAAACAAAAACAAAAACAAAAACTAAAATCTAGTGCTTTATCTGGGAAGGGAGGAGAAATCTACATTGTAACATAAAAAACACATTGAGATTTGATGACTCTCCGGAATGTTATCTATAACACATTAAAAAGATATTTTTAAAGTCTTTCTCATGAGCTTTGTTCCCTCCCCCTTTATTTTTTGAAAGTCAGCTTTGACATTCATAGATTCAAAATGTATCAGTGTCAAAGAACAGGATTGAAAAAAATGTTAGATACAAATTTTGAAAATTGAACTGTTTAACAATAACTATGCTTACTCCAGACAGCAAAGGTTAATTTTTTATTGGTATACATTACTAAAACATTCCTCTGGTTCTGCTTTAGTATTATATGCACAAACTTTGCAAAAGAATGTAGATTATTCGAACTGGTCATGAGAGAACACGAGTGCTAGAATTCATTCAACAATATTATCTCCCAAGTCCAGACACTATGTTCAAAATAGGCTGGATGTACTGCAAAGAACATATGTACACACCCCACACACACACTAATTAATACAGAGAATTATTTATATGTGAACTACAAATCTAAGGAAAGCTTCTTCTCAGTCTGAAAATTATGGTTACGATGATTAAACCTTTTGAACAAAGCCTTATAAGAGGCCTTGAAGAACTAAAACTTACATAATATGAACCGCTCAGGGCCTGCTAAACCCAAATTGCCTAACTGATGGCTGTTTAAATCACACCCCTGTCTTGCTGCACTGCATCCTGTCTCAGTACTAACTGCAAACATTTCCCTATACGTAGGTAGAGTTTTAAAAGTAAGCACTTCTCAGACCAAACGGAACTCTGATTGACCTTTCCCAGTTAGTCCTATAAAATCCTTAGGCACAAATGCACCCTTCTTCAAATGAGCTGATCTTATTTAAAGAACAATTTTCTTTTCAGTTGAATCAGCCTGTTTGTGAACAGGAAAAAGTGACTTGCCCAAATTAATGCTAATTCCCACTGTTGCTTTTGTTGTTAGAGCAAAACAAGTTGAGAAAGAAATATAATTCTTGTTTTGCTAAGCATTTTAAAAGTCTTTTCACCATTGTTACTGTTCTATATTAAGATATATAATTTTTTTTGGCCTTATTCACATTCCACTTTTTCAAATGCTCCATATCCTTTAAAACCAGCTTATCTACTAACTTTTCTGTATAGGTTTATCTGATCTTTCTGGTCCACATTGGCCTTTCCCTCCATAATGAAATAAATAAGGCCACAAACACTTTGATACTCTCCTTATCATAAGGTGTATTGAGGGGGAAGGAGGGTCTTCTATTTTCTCCCCTTCAGTTGAGTGGGCTCTGCGACTCCTCTAACATACTAAATATTGCTGAAGTAACACTGCCTGGGCTTCCAGCTCCAGACCACAAGAGTTTCCACTTCCTTTCTCTTGAAACCCTTGCTCTTAGAAGACAGCTGCTAGGTAAGAAGTACTACTGTTTACCCTGAAACCAGCATGCTGTGAGAAGCCCAACTACATAGAGGATCCTGTCAAAATAAGATCAGATTGAGTATTAATAAAAAGGAATATGAGAGTTTATTGTATATATGTACAAAAGAACAGTTCAAAAACCAGGAGTCTTCAAATCAAAAGTGGTGAAGATTGACTCACAAGAATTATAGCTTATAAAGCATCAATGAGGAAGTGTATTGATCTCTATAGTGCTTAAATATTAAAAATTTACACTCCTTTTAGGGCAAATAGGGCTGTTTAAGCATATTTGACTGTAGCTTATTGGTTCAATTTTATCACACTGACAAGGAAGAAAAGTTTAAGTTTTATTTATGGTTAGAGCTCTCATTTCCAGAAAATCAAGATAGCTTAAGTTTCAGTTATGTGACTATGGTGGTGGATGTAGGGTTATACCTAAACTGTGGCCTCGATTTTGACTATACTTTAATAATTCCCACCTTTTAGTCATTC
The DNA here is from genome assembly GCA_008750895.1 of Mirza zaza. Taxonomy (NCBI): domain Eukaryota; kingdom Metazoa; phylum Chordata; class Mammalia; order Primates; family Cheirogaleidae; genus Mirza; species Mirza zaza. Next base: position 3,155 of record VSMD01090457.1, on the reverse strand, counting down.
TCTCAGTTGAACTGAGAATGAGACAAGTATTAGGTGTCACTTTCTGTCACCACATGTTGTTTCTCTCTTCGTGGTCATCTGAAGATGACAAACCAGGATTCCAGTAGGTTCTTCCAGTGATTCATTTTCATGTCATTTTTGTTGTTCCTTCCTTTATGGAGATCATGTGACAAGTCAGTGGCTACCAGCAAGCATTTAAGACTCTTGAGAGAACATAAGGTACAAGGGAGATTATTAATATGATAATAGAAAGATAATATCAAAAGCTTGAAAAATACCCTGAATCTAAGTCCCTAAAAGCCAATATTTAACCAACTAACTAGATCAATTGATTGTGCCTCCCTGATCTGGTGGAATACTTGGATCTTATCTTTCAGATCTCTACAATTTGGGGCTACAATTCCTGACTTATTGACACAAAAACAGCATTTTTCTCTAATAGGAATGCAGGCTCTTTGCCAACCTTAAAGTATGAAGAACTCTCCCATTTGGAGTAGAACTGTGTTCAATTCACTGAAAATTGTATCTCTTGAAAAGAATTTACATTTTCATTAAAATTCTTTTCAAGAACTGTAGAAATACAGAAGCATGATCTTTATAATCCAGACACATCTAGTCTAGGGAACAGTGCTCTAAAGAAAGAATGAAATCCAGAACTACTCTGTATAACTGAGTTTGGAAACTCACAAGAAATTCATTTTGAGGGGGAAGGGGTTTCTTTGTGTATGAAAAATTCCAAGTTGAATTTGACTTAGAAAGTTAAGCATTTAGAAATCTAATTTGTATCTTAAGAGTTTTTTCACTTTTTTGTGGCCCCAGGAACTGTCTCGTTTGCATATTTGAGTTCTAGGATATTTCTGGTGATAATCTCAGTACTATATATTTAGTTTTAGTTTCCTGGGAGGAGTGGAGAAAGAAGGAATGAAGCCAGTTTACTTCTATGCTGCTAGTTTGGAACCAGAAGTTCAAGGTGGATATTGAACAAAGTTCATCTTCAAGTGCTCCAATGGTTGTGATAGTGAGTGAGTTATTCTTAGGGACACTTTAATGGTCATTCTAGGATTATGGGTTTGATAAATCAGGCACTGATTACAGACAAGCCTAGCTACTTTTGAAGCATCTCCCCACCAATATTTTATAACAGTTTGAATCATTTAATCAACTCTATGATGAGTAAAAGTATGGAAAGCTCAGAGGAGTTGCAACTTTAGGGGTTCAGGAAGTACCACACAGCTGTCTGGGCACTCCCAGAATTCCTCAACTATTTTACATTCCTTACTCATGCAATCTTTTTTTTTTTTCAGTTTCTAAGGCATATTTTTACCATTCTGGTAAGTGTAAGTGTTGAATTTATTTTATGTCCTTTGGATGGATTTTACTCAAGGGTATAGTTGAGATAGTTTTTTGGTGGAGCTTTAGCATGGAAATCAGCCATATCATCTCCCTGATACTCAGGGTATCTTCTGTGAATATGAGTTTCAATTTTTATGATGGCTACTCCCAAAGGCCACAATAATGCAGAGAGAAAATCAGCAATCTGAGACCCATTCTTTATAGGCATTATTTGACATTAAGAATCCCCTGTGTTTCTGTAGCATACCAAAATCATGGGCTATTCCAAAAGCACAGCTGGCATCAGTATAGATATTTACAGTCTTTTTTGCTATTTTACAGGCTCAGGTAAGGGAAAATAATTCTGCAGTTTGGGCTGAATTAAATTTTGAAAGAACTCCTCTTTATAGTAATTCATTTTGGGTTGTAACTGCATACTCAGCTTGATATTTTCCTTCAGAATTTTTGGCGTAGGAGAGCTAAGCCAAAAAGAGCTCTATCGACATAGAGCTCCAGTTCTGGATTGGCTAATGGGGTTTCTTTTAAATCCAATCTGAGAGTCAAGTTTTTGATAAATCCATTTGACACAGTTATAAGTCTCTCCTTCATCAGGTAAAGGTAAGAGGGTAGCAGAATTTAAAGAGCTGTAGCAAAGAATATGCAGATTTGAAGGTGACAGGAGAAAAATCTCGTAGGACATTCACCAGCTGGGTGAGAAATGCCGGGTACATTTAATATTTTGCAAGCTTTCTATAGCATGAGAAACCTGTAGGCATAAGCTATTGCCTTGAACAAGTTCTGAAGAAAATTCTACAATGTTGGCACTTGCTGCTACTGTCTTTAAGCAATTTGAATATGTCCTTGCTACCAGACCTACCTGTAGGCTATACTGGGCTGTGGGTCTATTTTGTCCACCATGTTTTGAATGAGGGCTCCCAGAGCCTGATTGTTTGATTCATGAACAAACAAAGTGAAGGGCTTAGCATAAGCCTAACACAGGAGGATTTTACAAAGCCTGTTTTAATTCAGTAAGGTCCTCTTCATATTTGGTCTTCCAAAGAAGAGGTTACTATGCGCTATTTTCAGTTAGTTTGTAGAGTGGAGAGGCCAGGAATAGGACCTATAATATCCTGTAAGTCCCAGGAATCCTTTTAATTGCCTTTTAGTCACAGGTTGAGAATAATTTTGGATAGTATTTATTTTTTCTGGAGACAGAAAGATTCCTTTGGCAGAGAAGTTACAACCTAGATGATGTACTTCTTGTGAAAGTCAAAGCTTATTTCAAGAGGCCTTATAGCCCTTATACGCCAGTTGTTGTAACAGGTATATTAAGTCAATTTCTGAGTCCTCTTCAGTTGAAGAACAAAGAAGCACATCATCCGCATATTGAATCAAGGTAGAATTTCTAGGAAATTGCAGTGTTCAAATACTGATGTAACTTGTAGGAAGTATGAGCTAGCCTTGGTTAATGCTCGATTATTAATTATTAATTATTAATTACTGGCCGGGCGCGGTGACTCACGCCTGTAATCCTAGCACTCTGGGAGGCCGAGGTGGGCAGATAGCTCGAGGTCTGGAGTTCGAAACCAGCTTGAGCAAGAGTGAGACCCCGTCTCTACTATAAATAGAAAGAAATTAATTGGCCAACTAACATATATATAGAAAAAATTAGCCGGGCATGGTGGCACATGCCTGTAGTCCCAGCTACTTGGGAGGCTGAGGCAGTAGGATCGCTTGAGCCCAGGAGTTTGAGGTTGCTGTGAGCTAGGCTGATGCCATGGCACTCACTCTAGCCTGGGCAATAAAGTGAAACTCTGTCTCAA
>VSMD01090449.1:29696-62013 GCA_008750895.1 Mirza zaza | reverse complement strand
ATAGCAAGCATTTGATATACGTGGTCACTTGGGGTCCTATGGCCAGGTACGTGTCTCTCCCAGGGCACAGTCAGCTCTCCAGGCACGTCCTTTCCTGCTGAGGACAGCACAGCCTGGCTCCAGGGCTCCCAGGCTATGCTTCCCTCCTCGCTCTGGCACTGGCCGTAAGTCCCATGTGGCATCATGTCCCATCCTCGACAGTAGGCCATGGCAGTCCTGGCCTATCCGCTTTACTCAACTGGGTCCCCACTTTCTCAGTGCTTTGAGGAGCCATCCCAGGAGCAAGGTCACACCATCTCCTGAGGAACCTGCCACAAGGTTAGATCAGTATCTCAGGAGAGCTCCGAAATCAGTGAACTCTCCTGTCCAACTTCATGGCTGGGTTCTGGGCTAGGTGCCGTTAGAATTCAGGCCCACAGGTCTTCTCACAGCTCCCACCAGCACGTTCTGGCTGGGTCATGCACCTCCTTTGGAGGAGGAGGAGAGTTACGGGCCAGATTCCAGGAAAAGGGATGGGGCAGGTCTTAGGGGGAGTAGCAGCATCTTGTAGAGAGAGACCCTGCATGGTCTTCAAGCAAGGTGACAATACTTGTTTTTAATAGGGATGGATGGGCTGTTTTGCAGGCTCAGAGGAGGCTGGGCCTCAAAGTTTTGGACATTCATCCAAAAGCCCCCACACTAAGTTTTCGGGTGTCCTCCTCCTCCCACTACCGCAGCCTAAAGACCTTCCTCAGGCGGATGGTTCACGTCTGTGCTGCGCTGGCCAGGTCTCAGCTTTCTCTGCTTTCTTGGCACCTGGGTGCCTCTCTGCCTATGTCAGTGGCAACAGGCAGTTCCTGCTCCGTCAGCTGTGAGAGTGCCCGTACATGGGCAGCCACCTGTGCTTAGTGCTGGGGTGCTTCACCTGGCCCGTGAGGTGATCCCTGCTGCCAGCCAGCTGGGGCGCCACCCAGCTCCAAAATCGCTCTCCTCACCCCCTTCTCTTCATTCCCACCGTTTCTCTGGAGGCTGAGATGGATTTAGGGAAGGAAGACTTGATGAGTTAGGTGTCAGCATCCATGGAAGGGCAAGGAGGAAGCATGATTGGATAGAGGGTGACAGACATAACCCATGGGAGCTCTGGAGCTTCGTGGCCTCCAGTGGTTCCAGGTGCCCCTCCACACTCAGCATGGCCTGCAGCAGCCCTAGGAATGAGCTGTGGGGAGGCCCTGGGCAGCTCTCGGTGGCCTCTGACAGCACTCCTAGCAGCCAGGCAGTCTGCCGGGCCAGGGCATCTGGCGGCACATCTGTGCTGATCCCAGGTGGCGCTCCCTCTCTTACAGACGGAGAGATGTGGGCATGCATCTGAGTCGTTGGTCTTGTCCCTTTCACCATGCTGCACACACTTGTCACTGCCTGGTTCCCATGGCAAAAAAACGTTATCAGTAAAACTACTTTAAGTTCATTGGGTGATATTCCCTCCAGTTCCTACCTGTTCTGGCAGTAAAGACTCATCATCATCAGTAGTATTGTGTGAGGCTCCTTTCGAGTTCTCTCAGAGGAGACACGTCTGTGGTTCTGTCCTCTCCTGTTGTATGTAGTGAAGAAAGCACATCTGGGGAAGTAGTAAACAAACTTGACCTTCACACACATTTTGGGCAAAGGCATTTCGGAAGTGGAGCCCTTAGGCCAGATGCTCCTAAGGGGTGGAGGTCCTAGAGGTCACGCGCCAGGGAGAGCCGCAATGGCCTGAAGTGTAACTAACAGTGGATGCCTGGAGCGCCTGCCCTCCGGCCAGCCATGTCCTCCCCGCTCCACAGAGCCTGACAGATCTTTAGTGTTTGCTTGCGCTTGGGATCTGCTGCTGCCACTGGAGCTGCTGTCCTCAACTGGGGCAGTTTCCACCCGCCTCCAGGGGTTCATATTAAGGGGATAAAAAGAACATGGAGGTAAAACAGGCTGTGCAGGCTCTCCTTTTCTTACAGCAGGTGGGGGGGGGGGCGAGAGCTCTGACACCAAGCTGTAGGGGACCTAGGAGTCTCTTCTGCAGTTCAGCTCTCCTAGTGCCCAGCGAGCACTCATGGGGTGCCTGCTATGTGCCAGACACTCTGCAAAGTCACAGGCCTGGCTTAGGGACCACTGCTGTGAGCCGGGCAGTGTTTGAGGCACTGTGATTGACACCTGAAGGAACCTCAGCCAATGGGAGCACAGAAGTTGCTGCCATGTGGCACTTTGCAGCTCTTGGGGACCTGCTTGGGTGCAGGGCTGGAGAAGCGCCCAGTGAATGGCTGTTGTCCTTACCCTGAGTTCACCCATGAAAGCTCCTCCCAGGAAATTTAGAGACTGGCCCGAGGGCGGAAGCGGCACAACCTGTGCCACAGCTGCCCCTGAGGTCTGTAGCTCCCCGCTTCCTCGCTGCTCCTCTTGCTGCGATCCTTCTGACTGAGCCAAGACATCTCTCTTCCGCTTCCTCTGGCATTTCTCATGGTTACACAGTAACTTTTTCAAAAACAGTTGGGCACTTCTGCCCACGTTGGGTGCGGTAGGTGGTCTGTATTTGGTCTCTGCAGTCTGCCATCCTGGACAAGTGGCAGCTGGTCAAGTTCCCAGCGACCCCGTCGTCGTGAATCCGGTACTCGGGAAAAACTTTGCAGCCTCTCAAACTACTGAAAACTGCATGTATAAGAACGTGCTCACTCAGGTTGAATATATTTAATCCTGCTACTCTTACCAAGGGAATATTTTTCTTCAGTTTTTTTGTTTTGTTTTGGTGACTATAGTTTAGACCAGTTTGCTGCCTAAACAGTTTGTCTATGTGAGAAAACGTTACCAACCTCAAACCATTCCTGTCATTCCTGCCCTTGGAGGATGCGGGAATGCCCCTCCTTGTCATCCAACCTTCTGGAATAGAGAAAACTGAAAGTAGGGAGGGAAAGACTCCAGCCAGGCTCAGAGGAGAGGTTTGTGGCCAGAGAGAAGGGCTGTTCTTGATCAGCTGTTGCCAGTGGTGAGAATCGGGGGAGTGAAAGGGAGGCGGGAAGGGGCAGCGGTGGGGGCTTTGCGGTGACCTCAGTGGGCAGAACGTTCTGAGAGGTGAGCGTGGAGGGCAGGCAGGGCCCGGGGAGGGGCTGGAGAAGGCGCTCCTCTTCAAGGCCCGGCGGTGCAGAGGGGGAAGTGGGGCCCCCAAAGTGGGCAGAACTCCCCAACTGTTTTTTTAAAAGTTACTGTGTAACCATCCAGACAAATGAGAAACGCCAGAGAAAGCGGAAGAGAGATGTCTTCTGCTTCAGTCAGAGGGATCCCAGCAAGAGGAGCAGCGCGGCAGCGGGCAGTTCCCCTCTGGGGGGAGGGTGAAGCTGCGTCCTTCGCACCCCCTGCCCACCCGAGCTAAGGCTCCGTGGTTCAGGTCGGTCTTGAGAACACACTTCATGCTTTGCTTAACGACTGGCTGTGGTGTTGTCTTCACTGGGTGTTGAGAATGAACGAAACAGCATCTGGAAAAGGAAACTTACCGCAGAGCATTTCTCCACCCAGTCAGCGCGTCAGGAGCCCCAGTTCTGTCACCCTCTCTCGCTGCATCTGAGTCTGCCTTGAGAAGAGCTGTTAATATTATCTTAAAGCTAGCACGTTATCCATTCTTTATTTGTGGGCCCTCTTTTCACTGAGAAGGGGCTCTTCAGTTCAGGGGTTTTGAAGAACATCCCAAATTCTTCAGACACACAGGACTTTGTCCAAGACTTAGCTCAAACAACAAGGAAGGGCCGTCCCCAGCCCCGCGTCCCAGCCTCTGCCTGTGCACGGAGGGCAGTGAGCGAGCCAGACGTGTGCTTTGCGACTGGCCCTGTGCGCCCTAGGCCGAGTGTTTCCAGCGGTCACCGGTGGCGGCGGCAGGAAGGGTGCAGGCATTGTCAGCCGACAGACGGACTTAGTGACTGTGGGCCTTTCCTTAAGATTTTGCCTCTCTTGGAAAGAGTGCCAAAAGTGTATTCTACCCAAGCCCCAGAAGTTCATAGTCAGGTCTTCTCCAAGACCATCAGTGTTAGGACGGTTAACCAGGCAAGATGAAGCTGGACGGGAAGTGGTCACAGCAGGCTGGTGTGGAGTTGGCCAGAAGATGTCCCCTCCTCACCTTATCTCAGCATCACTGAGCCTGTCATGGGAATGATGTCAAATCCATACATACTGTGTGAGACTTTAAAAGTGATCTAGAATCCAGGACAAAGTTAAAATCCATTTCATATATATATACATATTTTTTAAGCAAAACAAATGTTAGCTTTCTCCATTAAGTCATGTGAAATAACTATAATCAGACTCTTAAGCAGAGCACAGTAATTTTGGACACATTCAGGTCCCCAATAGTTTCTTATTTTAATATCCAGGTGATACAGTGCCGCCTCCCGGGTACACTCCATTAGACACAGTCACTGCGGTGAGAAGATTTTCTCTGTACATTGAGAGCAAGGCACTGCTGTCACCTCCCAGATACAGAAAGTATTTTGAAGTAGTTCTGCGCCTGGTTCAGGGCAGAAAACACCCCCAGGGTATTTTGTGAGTTTGCACGTGGGAGGAAGGGCAGGAAGGCAGGTGAGGAGAGGAGGTAATGAGGTCATGCTGGTAACTTTTCAAATAAGCGGCAGATAGACCTTTTCTAATTTAGATCTCTTTGTTCAGTCCCTGTGATTCTGCATTACATCATAAAATAAGCCTTTCACATTCTATTTTTAGAAAATCACCAGCCCTGTGTGCTACTTTCCCACCTGTGCAGTTGATTGCACCTCACATGGGGCCTGCTCTCCATGGCCCTAGAGGGTGTGCGCATTGTCCCCGCTGGGGCTGGCGTTCTCACACGCCTATCCTAGGTTTGGATTTTTGAGGGATGAGTTTCAGGTGGGGTCTTCTCTGCCTGCCTCCCCTGGCATTTCACAGCACATCCACTCTTTTTCCTTGCAGGCGAATGAAATGTTGCTCAGCGGACGGAAGCTGACCGCCCAGGAGGCGTGTGGCAAGGGCCTGGTCTCCCAGGTGTTCTGGCCCGGGACCTTCACCCAGGAAGTCATGGTTCGAATTAAGGAGCTTGCCTCATGTAATCCAGTTGTACGTCTAATTGGTTCTGTTACACATACTGCTTTTTTAAAAATAGAACCCTTTCCTTCAGAGAACTTAACCAATTTGACGGTGTTTCTGAGTTCTCCATGATTGCCCCTGCAGAGCTACCTTCACATGATATATATTGCCAGAAGCTACGCTTGACCAAGCCTTTGCCTTTGCCCCAGATGCACTGCCTGTCCTCCCTTTCAAATTCCCAGGAATTAAAGGAAAGGACTTCAGTCTGAAATTTAGTGACTTCAGATGTCCCATTATGAATATATACAATAGCTAACATTTATAGAATTCTTCACTGTTTCCCAAGCCTTTTCATATAATCACACGATTGGTTCCCCACCACCACAGTGGGCTTGAGTCTTTGTTTAATGATACGATAAAGAATAATCTTCTACAAAGATTGCATTTAGCACATTGCAGAGTGAAATGTTCAATATTAGCTGACACAACTCCCGTGTAAACTGTTTGAGCCATATGAACAACCATCATTAAAATTAAATTTTGTTTAGAAAGTCCTGGTAGCAGGCATTCTCAAGAGTGTCAGTGAGTGTCAACAGAGCTGGCGTCCGGCTTGGGGTCTGCCAGCTGCAGCAGCAGTCTGGGACTGAGGCTGGTCTCACACTGAGTGAGGGCCAGATTGCAGGCAGCCCTGCTCTCTTGAAACAGCTTAACAGCCACTTTAAAGCTGAGAATTTTCTCCCCATCTAGTGTGAAATATGCTTTATTCATAAATTAGGCCTGGTATATATTGTGAAAAACTGGTAACCTTTTTAATAGGTCATTGCTCAAGTTTGAGAATCGCCTCCATGAATTTGGAGGAGAAATGGAGCCAGTATCTGCAAACGTGCACCTTGCTAACTGTCTGCTTGTTGCACACAGGTGCTCGAGGAATCCAAAGCCCTTGTGCGCTGCAACATGAAGCTGGAGCTGGAACAGGCCAACGAGAGGGAGTGCGAAGTGCTCAAGAAAATCTGGGGCTCTGCCCAAGGGATGGACTCGATGTTAAAGTACTTACAGAGGAAAATCGATGAGTTTTGATGGTCAGGCTGCCTGCTGGTGACAACGGAATTGGCTCCAAGTTGCCCTAATCCATCTTCAGCCTGAAACAAGTTCACCTGTTGCTCATGCTTGGAAGCCAGACTGGAAACATCCAAGCTATTTATTATCAAGGAGTTTTTAAGTACTGTAACTTTAAAATAAATAACTACAAAGCTTCTTTGTCCAAATGTCATTGTTTTATACTTATATACACACAAGTATAAAAGTATAATGTGAGGACTAGACTGCTCTTGGAAGCTCTAATTTTTGTTTTCTTTGGCTAGTACTGTATAAACGATAGAGCTGTGTTTTATTGGTTTTGGATGACAGAAAAGCCTGGAATAATGTTCATTTTCCTCATTTTTTCCTCCTAGAACACAGAATCTAAAGGAGTATTAGTCAGCCTCACTGTCCCTGCCCCAAATAGAGATACAGAAAAATTCGAGACATTACCTTTGTCTCTAAGAAGGTACAAATACCTCAGAGATGGAAAATTCTAAATCAAAAATAAGACTTTTCTTTTAGGATGCATATTTCTGATGAAAAATCCACTGATGAGCATACCCCCAAACCAAACATACGCTTAGGATTCATGCTGTGAGATATCAATTGATTTCCTCTTTTTAAAAATATTTCCGGTTCTTACCCAGTTAACATGAAGAAACCACTGTCTCTCTAGAAGAAAGCTTGTTTTGCAGTATTAGTGAATCACTGAATAGCTTAAGTATGAATATCTAAGTTATAAGTTAGGCCTAGTGGGTTTTAAATAGTTTTTCTGACCCTTTTGAAAAATAACTACATAAGTGCTTTTTGTTGCTGGGTGAGAAATACTACTTTATATACAGTTTTGGTTTTCTATTTGCAGATATGATTGATGTATTACACCAAAATAAAGTATTTTTATGTTTATAAAGTGTAATTTTTAGGTTCACTTAGAATATATTTTATTTAATAAGTTAAAATTCTTTTGGCACACTATTAAATGAGAAACTCCTTTCAAAAAAATAAAGAACTACCTTATATTTGACATTTAATGTTCTTGGTCTCTGCTATGTCTGTACAATATACTGAGTACAGTCCACGAGTGCCCTGTGTGAGTAGACACGTGCATTCCTTTCAGGAGTGGGTACTGATTCCAGACTACAGATGCCTGTTACTAGTTAGGCTTCTGAGCTTGCAATCATATTGAATGTATGAAGAACGAAATAAAATCAAAACCTTATTTTTGTACAGTTTTGAAATTTATACTTAGAACTGACCACCTCCCCGGCCATGTGGAGAGCTGTACAGTGTATAAATCTGCCTTTACCTTGGATTGATTGGTACAGTATTTTTGCATCTGTGGGACCTACTTTTTTGTTCAGTAGTTTGAAGTATATATAAACTGTACAATCTGTAAAGTTTTTATAGAATAAATATTCAGCTGTGAAAACTGGTTAAATAAACTAATATTTCTTAACACATTTGAAAGTTTTCTTTGATTCTTGCGGGGTGTTTTCTCTCGTCTTTTTTGTGAAATGGTACATAAGTGTGTAAAACATCTGTACCATTTAATGGGGTGGACACCTGCATAACTGTCAGCCAGGTGGGACCTAGAATATAACTAATATCCTCCCAAGTCACATCAACCTTGCCTCTCACCCAGGGGGCCATTTCCTGATTTTTATGTCAATCCACTTCTCTTTCAAAGAAATTATTCCTAAAATATATTCTACCTGTTTTTAGTCTTTATATCACAAATAAGCTGTGATTTGCTTCTTTTATTCTTTTACATAGAGTTGTAACTTATTTTTTTCTACTCACAGCTACAACCTGGGTATTTTCGTTCCTGTTTTACACCCTTATCCCAAAGTCACATAGGTAAATGGTCAGAGATAGGACTGGGCTTCTGACCCAGGTCATTGTGAAAAAGCCCATATTCCGACAACTGCACCATGCAGTCTGTTCTCTAGAATTTACAAATAGGGAGCTAACTCAGTTCTCAAATCAGGGGGTCTGTGTCCATCATCCTAGACTTTGCATTTTCTAGTCTTTGTGGTCCACATCCGCCTTTTCTGAAGCAAGCTCCCCATTTTTCAACTTGTGTCTTAAGTAAAAGGAGCATTGGCTATAATAACGAAGTTTTTATGTTCATGCCCAGTGTGGGTGACGATGAAGGGAAATGTGGCCTCATGTTGGTGGAAGTCCAAGTTGGTTCAACTCTGTAGAGAAGAGTTTGATAGTAAATGTCGAGTATAAAAAACCTTGACCCAGCAACTCCTTTACAAGGATTCATCTTAAAGAGTGAATGGTTATAGGAAATTTGACAGATAGATTAGGAATTAAATTTAACTCCGGATTGTTCCTAATAGTGAAAAGTTGGGAACAACATTCATGTCCCTCAATAGGGTTTTGGTTAAATAATTATGCAGCACTGCCACAGTGGAATGAATACACATTTATGAAAAGAAATGTTTATAAAATCTTAGATTAAAAAACATTATTTAACAATTTATGTCAAAAACATGCTTTTAGAAGTTTTAAAGGATATGCACAAAAGATACTCTCTTAACCTTGCCAGATTCTGCCCTTACTACCCAGCACTGGGGCTAGACCAGGGCCGCCCTCCTCAGCTGTGACAGCAGTGGCAGTGTACTGCAGCGTGTCAGGCTCTCTTCTAAACATTTTGTGTGCATTAACTCATTTAACTTTTTGAGATTATTCGGTTTATAGAGAATAATGTAATATATAATTCTATAAAGTGAGTGTTCTCAAAAAGTCTCGGTAAGCTGATAGTTTGCGATGTCCCCAGCAAAACCAATGAAGACTAAAGAACCCAGGCTATGGATGGATGTCCTAGGCAAAACTAATGAAGACTCAACCCAGGACTCTGAAGACCTTTGAGAGAATCTGTGCCCACAGTGAGAACAGATCCGTGCGGAGGGTGCCTGGCAGGGGCTGCTCCCAGAGCCCAGGGCCAGCCTACTAGGCCAACTCCCCTCCAGTCTGGCCACCTCTGGGGCTCCGGCCCACTCACACCATCGCTCACAGCAGTGCGAATAGGTGTCACAACTTCAAAGGATGAGAAGCCTGTGTGCTGCAGGAGCCTTGGCACCGACCAAAAGCAACACATCTTCAAAGGGAAACCCTGAGGCACGGACTTCGACCAGCTGGGTCTATCTCTGTGCTTGGAAGCTCAGTCTCATCTCTTTTCCCCAAATCCACCTGCTGGCCTCTAACCAACTTTCCCCAACCCGTGGCCTGCCTGTCCTTTTAATAGAAATGCACTCAGCTTTCTGAGACTTCTGACACATCAGCCTTTTCAGGGCCAGGCACAGTGGCTCATGCCTGTAATCCTAACACTTCGGGAAGCTGAGGCAGAAAGATCTCTTGAGTCCTGGAGTTTGAGACCAGCCTAGGCAACAGAGCAAGACTACATCTCTACCAAAAAAAAAAAAAAATAGCCAGGTGTGGTGGCATGCATCTAATAGTCCCAGCTACTAGGGAGGCTGAGACAAGAGGATAGCTTAAGTCTAGGAGTTGAGTGTGGAAACAACCCAGGTGCCCATCAATACATGAGTGGATTAATAAAATGTGGTGTATGTATACCATGGAATACTATTCAGCTTTAAGAAACAATGGTGATATAGCACCTCTTGTATATTCCTGGATAGAGCTGGAACCCATTCTACTAAGTGATGTATCTCAAGAATGGAAAAGCACCACATGTACTCACCAGCAAATTGGTATTAATGGGTCAACACTTAAGTGGACATACAGAAATAACATTTATCAGGTGTTGGGCGGGTGGGGAGGCAGGGGCAGTATGTGTAACTTTAACATTGGTACCCCCATAATATGCTGAAATAAATTTAAAAAAAAAGTCTAGGAGTTGAAGGCAGCAGTGAGCTACCATGATCCACTACACTCTAGCCTGGAAAACAGAGGGATACCCTGTCTCGAAAATAAAAACAATGGCCATTATTACATTATTAAGTATGAAATGTCCAATTTCCTTAAGTGCTAAGTTTAACAGTTGATATCTCTGACATCTTACTTTCACACTCTTATTTTTACTGTGAAGGTACATCCTCAGTCTTTCAAATGCATGGTTTGGCTTACGACTATCTTTTTTACAGCAATTTTTGTGAAACCATGCGTAAGTCAAAAATATGTGTTACATTTGAATATGAGTTCCATCAGGGAACCAGTGCAGCACAGACAGCTCAGAATATCAGCGTGTTTGGGAAGGATGTGGCTAATGAACGCACAGTACATTGATGGTTTGAGAATTTCCACTCTGGTGATTTTAATCTTGAAAACTAGCTACATGGGCGACCTGAGACCAAGGTGGATAATGATGAGCTGAAAGCTGTAGTGGAAGCGAATCCACCTCAACCCGCACCTCAATTAGCAGCAAGGTGTGACGTAACTATTCCAACGATATTGGACCATTGGAAACAAATGGGCAAGGTAAAGAAGCTGGATAGATGGGTTCTGCATGAATTAAACGAGCACAGCGCGAAAAGAGAAATAGTCTAAAAGCTTGCATTTCTTTGCTGTCACAACATAAAGGCAAACCACTTCTACACCATATTGTTATGTGTGATGGAAAATGGATTCTTTATGACAATCACAAGCATTCAATACAATGGCTGGATAAAGATGAAGTACCAAAACACAGTCCACAACTGAATAATCATCAATAAAAGCTAACGGTGTCTGGTGGTCCAGGGCTGGGATTATCCACTACAGCTTCGTGAAACCTGGTCAGTCAATTACAGCGGATGTCTACTGCAACAAACTGGGTGAAATGATGAGGATGCTTGTGATTAAACGGCCGAGATTGGGCAATAGAGACAGGCCAATCCTTTTGAAAGACAGCACTGGACCACATGTGACACAAACAACGCTGCTCACACTACAGAGGCTGGACTTGGAAACTCTCTGTCACCCACCGTATTCACCAGAACTTGCACCAGCTGACTCCCACGTCTTCCGGGCTTTGGACCATGTCTTGCAAGGAAAAATATTCAATTCTAATAAGCTGTGGAAATAGCCACTTGCTCTCTAGGATTCTTCGCTGTTGTCATAAACAAGCTACCGTTAAGATGGCAGAACTGTGTGGATAGTTTAGGCGCATACTTTGATTAATTGTACTGCTTCTTGTTTGAGATATAATAAACTTGATTTGAAATGGAACATTTCATATTTAATGACCTAATAAGAGAAAGGTTGAGAACTCAATAGAAAAAAGGGCCCAAGAAATGAACAGCTCAAGATGGTAATGTATGGTGGCACATCAGTATGAATGGACCTGATGCCACTGAACTGCACTCATAAAAGTGTTAAAAATGGTAAATTTCATGTTACATATGTTACCATAATACAAGTTATTAATTAATATTAAAAATAAATGAACACCTACTTCACAAAAGAAAGAAAAGATGAAAGAGAAGAAAGAAAGGAGAAGAAGGAGGAAGGAAGGAAGGAAGGAAGAAAGGAAGGAAGGAAGGCAGGCAGGCAAGGCAAGGCAAAGGGAAAGAAGGATCGAAATGGCCAAAAAGCAAATGAAAAGTGCTCAACTTCATAAGCCATCAGGCAAATGAAAACGACAGTGAGAAACCAGAAATTGTACCAGAATGGCTACAATTATAAGGGCTGTTAATACCAACTGTTGGGAGGAAGGTGGAGTAATTAAAACGCTTGCACTCTACTGGCATGGGGTAAAATAGCACAATCACTTGGGGAAACCCTTTGGCAGCATCCCTACTGAAGCCAGCACACTCCATCACCCAGAAATCCCACTCCTAGGCAGAGACCCCAAAGAAATGTGCACATGATGTTCACCAGTGATGTGTACTAGAATGTTCATAGCAGCAGTACTCATAATAGCCCCAAATGCCCATCAACAGGAGAATGGCTAAATGCACTGTAATAGATTTATAAATGGAATTCCTACAGTAATGAAAGTAGATTAACAACTGTTAAGCCCATTTGATGAATCTCATCAACATAATGTTGAACAAAAGAAGCCAGATACCAAAGAATTCATACTGCATCATTCCATTTAGATGCAGTTGAAAACCAGGCCAGACTAACCATGTGTTAGAAGTCAGTGAGTACCATGGTGCTTGGGCGGAGGGGATGCTTGTGGGGAGGGTGGCACCAATAATGTTCTCCCTCCCTCCTGTTCCCTCCCTCCCTCCCTCCCTCCTGCTCCCTCCCTCCCTCCTTTCCTTCCCTCCTTCCCGTCCTCACTTCCCCCTTCCCCCCTTGCCCCCTTCCTTGTTTCCTTCCTTCCTTCCTTCCTTCCTTCCTTCCTTCCTTCCTTCCTTCCTTCCTTCCTTCTTCTTTCTGTCTTTCAACATGGTTTCTGTCACCCAAGCTGGAGTGCAGTGGTACAAACATAGTTCACTGCAGCCTCGAACTCCTGGCCTCAAGTGATCCTCCCACCTAGGCCTCCCAAAATACTGTGGTTACATTTGTAAACCACTGCACCCAGCCTATATTCTATTTCTTGATCTGGGGTCTGGTGTCCTAGATGTGTTCACTTTGTGACAGTTCATCAAGCTGTACACTCAGGATTGGTAGCTTTTCTGTATGTATATAACACACATTCAATTTTTTAAAATATAGTTTACTGACTGGGCCCAGTGGTTCACCCCTGTAATCCTAGCACTTTGGGAGGCTGAGGCAGGAGGATCACTTGAGGCCAGGAATGTGAAACCAGCCTGAGCAACATAGTGAGACCCTGTCTCTACAAAAAAATAGAAAAATTAGGTGGATGTTGTGATGCCCAGCTGTAGTCCCAGCTACTAGGGAGGCTGAGGCAGGAAGAGCACCTGAGCCCAGGAATTCAAGGTTGCAATGAGCTATGATTGTGCCATCGCACTCTAGCCTTGGTGACAGAACAAGGCTTTGTCTCAAAAAATAAAAT
Source organism: Mirza zaza (assembly GCA_008750895.1). Lineage (NCBI taxonomy): Eukaryota > Metazoa > Chordata > Mammalia > Primates > Cheirogaleidae > Mirza > Mirza zaza. The sequence continues at coordinate 48,971 of VSMD01090449.1, read as the reverse complement.
TTAAAAATCTAAAAAGTTAAAAATAGTTTATATTTAAAAGCTCCTACTGATTAAGAAGCATTATATTTTATTTAAAACAAACTCCTAATTATCATTCCCTCTTGCTCTTTTTGCCCCATATAAAACAATAAAATAATAAAAAGCAGGAAGCTCTCAGAAGACTGTTTTCCATGCAGTAATGGCATTTATGTATGTGCCTCTCAACAGTGCTTGCATCTTTGTGACTGTGAAAAGAACAATGAGCACTATGGATTCTGAAATTAACTGATAAAGGGAAAGGTAAGTCTCTGAACCAACAAATTAATCAGTGGATAACACTGCCAAATGCCAAGCAGAAAAAGGTAGAGACTGGCCACAGTTGTTTTTCTTTTTCTTTTTTCCCAAGTCATACATCTAGGGAGCCATACTTTCCTCTGAACCTTTAGTTTTACTTATGGAATAAAGGTCTTCTTTCCATTAAAAAAGTTTGCAGCTTGACCAGATAGTAAAGATATTTTTAAATGGGTAGGAGGGCTCCTTTGTTACAGACAGAACCGGTCCAATACAGACCCACCCTGACCGCGTGCCCCTGGACCTGCGGCCGGAGCTGAGGCAGGAAGTGGAAGTGCTTTGCTTTTGCCAGGCCAGCCGGCCTGGCGACAGGCTCTCTTCCATCCGTGCAGTTCTGCGAGGCCAGTACTCCTTATCGTGCTCCTTGTGCTGAGCCTCGGGGATCCAAGGCTCCCAGTCTCCAGAACAATGTCCTAGTCTGTTTGGGCTGCTATGAAGAAATGCCACACTGGGTGGCTTATAAACAACAGAAACTTATTTCTCACAGTTCTGGTTCCTGGAAGTCCAAGATCAAGGCACTGGCAGATGCAGTGTCTGGTGAGGGTCCACATTCTGGTTCATAGATGGCGCCTTCTTGCTTCTCACAGCAAGAGAGCAAAGGAGCTCTGGGGGCCTCTTTTATAAGGGCACTAATCCTATTCCTGAGGGCTCCACCCTCGTGATGTAATCACCTCCCAAAGTCCCCATCTCCTGACATCACCACATTGATGATGAGGTTTCAACATGTGAATTTTGGAGGGACACAAATATTCAGGCCATAGCAGGCCAGGTAAGCTATACAAGTAGGAGACGACAATGAAGGTCATGATACGAATGCTATGAATAATGCTATAACTAGACCATGACCCTGGACAAGTTGCTTAACCTCTCTGTGCCTCTGTTTTCTCATCTGTGAACTGGGGGTGGGATAGTACCTCCCTCCCAGGGCTGTTGTAGGGATAAAATTGGATCAAATATGTACAGTAGTTAGAAAGGTGCCCAAGACAATCGTTGCTGAGGACTATGATTTTGCTGCAGGAGGCAGTGATGATCGGTGCTGGAAGCATCAGGAAGGGCCCCACCCAGCCTGGGAACTCAGGGGTCCGTTCCTAGAGGAGATGGTGTCTAAGCTGGCTCTCAAGGATGAACAGTTTGAGAAGATCTGGCAGAAAAGGAGAACACATTCCAGCAGTGAGCACATCTTGAGAACGTCCCAGAGCTGTGAGAAAGTGTGGTCCCCAAGCTGGGACCGGCATGGCGTGGCAGAGAGGGGCCTGGAGTCAGGTCTTCGAGGGCCTTGAGGAGTTAGAATTTCATCCTATAAGTGACAGAGAACCACTGAAGGAATTTATTTTTAAATACCTTTGGGGTAAAGTCAGCAGGACTTGGTATTGATTGGTTAGGGTTGAAGGAAAGAGGAGTTGGTGATGACTCCCAGGTTTGTCGTTTGCAAGAAGAGAACTGACGCCACTGGGCACGGAGCAGGCAGGAGGAAATCTGGTATGCTGGAGGAGGGCCACGCGGCCTATTTTGACCCTGCTCAGTTGGAGGCACCTGAAGCATAGTCTGGGGAAAATTTCCAGAGAGAGTTAGATGTGCCTGAGTCCTGAGTGTGTCAGTGGTGCCAGGACAGCGAGACAGATGTCAGAGAGTGCTATGGTCCAGAGGAGGGGTCACCTCAGAGCACCCCCAGTGTGGGGACAAGCAGAGGGAGGGATTGTATTGGGGCTTCCGAGGGAACAGCGGGACTCTCGGGAGCAGGGAGAGCTGGGGCCCAGGAGAGGACGAGAGGACAGGACCAGAGAGGGGCTGGTGTCAGTTCGTGTCAGTGGGCTGCCATAACAACATACCACAGGCTGGGTGACTTAAACAACAGAAGTTTATCGTCTCACCGTTCTGGAGGCTGGAAGTCCAAGATCAAAGTGCTAGTAGGGTTGGTTCCTCCCAGCTCTCTGTTGGCTTGCAGACAGCCACCTCGATGTGACCTCACGTGGCCACTCCTCAGTCTGCGTGTCTTCTGTGTGCAAATTTCACATTCTTATGAGGACGCCAATCATATTTGATTACGGCCTGTCCTTATGGCCCTTAATCACCTCTATAAAGACCTTCTCTCCAAATACAGTCACATTCTGAGGTGCTGGGGGCCAGGGCTCCAGCATACGAATTTGTGGGCTGGACACGATCCAGCCACCAACAGTCCTCTCGGATCTGCCCACTGGGAATTCACTGACTGCCCAATGAGACCATGGAAGAAAGCAGCAGTGTGGGGGCCAAGGCAGGAGCGGATGGAGAAGAACCTCCAGGCTCAGGAGAGACGTGGGCAGGGCACAGGCTGAAGGGAACTGTGGACCGAGGTAGGGACGGTGTAAAGGTCAGAATCACAGAGTCACTGTCACTGGCTGAGCCTGCACCCAGCACACTGAGGCATGGGACCTGCTCAGAGACTGTTTCAAACCCTGGCACACCTTGGCTCCTGTCCTCCAAGAATGGTGACTTGCTCCAGAGACCAAAGGAAAGTTGGTTATCCAGGGGGGAGCACTGGAGGTTTTGTCAATATAACTTCAGGGACTAAAATGTTAAATCTGTGGATTCAGTTGATTCTTCTCTCTGTAGTCACATGACACTTTCTAAATTAAAAAAAAAATACTTATTTCCATGAACATGAGGTCCCTAGAGTTGCCAAATTCATAGAGATAGTAGCATGAGGGGTAGGGGAGGGGGAGGGGGAGTTGGTGTTTAGTGGGGACAGAGTTTCAGTTTGGGAAGATGAGAAAGTTCTGGAGATGGACAGTGGCGACAGTCACACAACAATGTGCATGTACGTAATGTCACTGAACTGTTTTCGCCCTCAAAAATAGTTACAATGGTCAATTTTATGGTGTGCATATTTTACCACAATTTAAATAAATAGCTTGTTTTAAAGAAAGATTTCTGCAGTTTGTGTTCCTCCCTAACATGCCTATCAGGATATTGCAGACAAGAGCATCTCCACGGCTCTCCATCAGGACAGCGCTGTTTTGAAAGTGTGAGGAGGAGACTGCTTGAAGGCCCAGGAAGTAGGAGTAACTCGACCTTCCCAAAGGCGAGGAGTCGGGAGTTGCGGTCCGCCAGGCGGTCTTTCAACAAGCGCCCGCGCGGAGTCCGGCGCCCAGCGCGGCAGGCACGAAGGGCGGGGGGTTTGCGCGCCCGGCGGAGCTGCCACTCCCCGCCCGCGCGCCCGGGTGTCCCTGCGGCGCGCTGGGTCCTCGCCTCGGCGGCCCAAGTGGCTGGCAAGCCTGAAGACTTGGACAAGCAAACCCGTCGTCGCGGGCACTTGGGGCTCTGGGCTTCCAGAAAGTTCTGAGCGGGAGCAGCAGTTGCGAGCGGAGTGGCCCGCACCCTGCGCGGTCCGTCCCTGGCCGCTTGGGTTCTGGCAAGTGGGCCCGGAGGCCCTGAAAATCTGCGGGTGGAGGGGCCAAAGGGAGCAGCAGAGAGCGACCGGGAGCTCGAGCCGGCCGCACCCCAGTCCCGCCGCCCCGCCGCCGCCCGCGCAGCACCCCCGCCCCACCCCCCGGCCGGCAGAGCCAGCGGCGCCCCGGCCCGCGTGTCACCCCCGCCCCCCGGCCGGCAGAGCCAGCGGCGCCCCGGCCCGCGTGCCCCCCCCCCCCCCCGGCCCGCGTGTCACCCGGCCCGCGCCCGCCGCGTGAGAGCCGCTTTGGCTCCGCTTGGGCGGTGGCGGCCTGGGGGCCGAGGCTGCGCTTGGGGCACACGGGAAACGCCTGTGTTGTTTCCCAAACGGCCGGCAGACGGGCCGGGCGCCCGTCCTTGATGGGATGGACTTGGACACAGATCAGATGTGTAGATTGACGTTTTCCTTCTCCGGCAGGCCCCTTCCAGCCGGACCTGTGGACTTGTTTGTATGTAAGATTTGGACTCCTTTAAACGCGCTTGTTTTCTTCTCGGATGCGCCTGGCAGACAGTGGCTGCGGCCGAGGGCGCGAGGCGGGCCGGAGGGGAGCGGCGCCCGGCCAGCCCTCTTGGCCCAGCTGCACCTGCGGGGAGCGGCGCCCGGCCAGCCCTCTTGGCCCCAGCTGCACCTGCGGGGAGCGGCGCCCGGCCAGCCCTCTTGGCCCCAGCTGCACCTGCGGGGAGCGGCGCCCGGCCAGCCCTCTTGGCCCCAGCTGCACCTGCGGGGAGCGGCGGCTCCGTGCCGTCACGTCACCGCGCAGGTCCTGGATCACGCCCAGCCGCGCTTGCTGTCGGCTGTCTTTCGGGAGGAACAAGTCGGGCAGATTCAATCAGTTGCGTCTCTCTTTCAGCTCCCGGGCTGAACGAGGGCAGGACGGCGTTTATGGACATCCCGAGGCGCCGCGAACCGCCCATCTCGGTGGAAGTGCGATCCTGCTCCCTTTCGCAAAACAGTATTTTTTGTGAAAGGAATTCGTACCCATAAATTTAGCTCAGATGTTTCTCGGTATTTCAAAGGGCTCCTTGCTCCGTCCACTTTATATTGAGAGACACTCAAGAAATACGAAGTTCTCTCTCCGCAGACTTGCTCCGGGCCGCGGCCCGGGGAGTCCCGGTCCTGGCTGGCTATTGCCGCCCGGCACTCAGGGCAGCCTGAGATCACCTGCAGGAAGGAGCGGGCATTTGGCAGCGTCGCCCGCAGCGCCCCAAGGAGCCCCGCGGCCAAGACGCCCATGCCCTGAAAGGGCAGGTGGGACACGTTCCTTCCGGGGTGGCCCCCGGATGGAGTGCAAGCTCTCCTTGCCGCCATCCGGGAGGCTCTGCTGGACCCCGCAGCCGTGGCCAGTGCCCCGCCCCCTCCGTCAGCCTTTTATTCCGGTGCCCTTCCTCCTAGCATGCTCCTTTCTCCTTCTGTCTTCCCAGCCCTCGTGCAGTCAGCAGGAGTCGTATTTTCCTATGGCCACTCTTTCTCTGTGTCACTTATTGCCAGGAAAAGAGTGTCCCCTTTGTTTACTCTGCCATCTGAGCAAGACCCGCATGGTGTGAGCGTTAACTGCCAGGCTAAGGAGCAGCCCCTGCTACGTCCACAGTAAGTTTCTACCTGGGCACAGCTGGTCACACGGCAGACAGAGTCGGACTCCTCAGAGCAATGTCCTGGAGTCGAGGGGACACAACGTGGCATCCCAGTGAGGATGCCTTGACTTCAGACTATGGCTGTGGGAACTGAAAGGTACAGAGAACTACATGCACAGGCTTGCTGAAAAGAGAGAGCATTTGTGCCCCACCTCATGGGGCGCCTGGGAGAACTGAATGAGTAAATGCACATGGGTGCTTAGTGCTGCCTGGCACAGGGGAAGCTGCTGGTATTTTCATCTCGTTGTACTAGAGGCATCCCTCAGGATTCAGTCCTTAAATGTCACATGTGGATCTACATAGGCATACAGAAGAAAAGTCCAAGGAGACACTCAGCATCCAAAAGCCAAACTTCTCCAGGCCAAGTAAATTCTGGGCCCAGCAGTTCCTTGCTTTGAGATCAGAGAGCTGCTGCCCAGCACCTAGAATCAGGGCTAACAGCCAGCCGCTCCTCTGCTGTTCTCTCTCTGGCACCTGTGGAGGCCCAGGGGACTGCATTGTCCAGAGTCAGCTCCTCTTAGAAACCCACAGCTGACAGGGTCTGTGTTGAGGTTTTGAAATCATATCTTGGCCTTGTGACTGAGCACAAATGTGCACAGTAGAGAAACAGTGAACTGTCTACTAAATAAAATGTCAAATTCCTGAAGCACCTGAGAGCACGGTAGTGACATCAGCTACAGAATTCACGATTTCATTCTTGGAGCCCAGGGTTGGGGCAAAAAGGCAATGACTCTCTTTCTCAAAAAAGGGATATTTTTTTACAAAAAAAGATAAAACATTTTGTTTTATGAGGCCAGCATTACCCTGATACCAAAGCCAGACAAGGACACTACAAGATAAGAAAATTAAAGGCCAACGTCCCTTATTAGCACAGATGCAAACATCCTCAATAAAATACTAGCAAACCAAATTCAGTATCACATGTAAAGAATCATTCATGAACCAGTAAAAGTAATACTTTAAAAAAAAATCATTCACCATAATTAAGTGGGATTTATCCTTGGAATGCAAGGATGGTTCAACATAAGCAAATCAATAAATGTGATACACCACATTAATAGAATGAAGGACAAAAACTATATGATCATCTCAATAGATGCAGAAAAGGCCCCTGACAAAATTCCAACATCCTTCATGATAAAAACTCTCAACAGGCCAGGTGTAGGGTGGCTCACGCCTATAATCTTAGCACTCTGGGAGGCTGAGGCTGGCGGATTGCTCAAGGTCAGGAGTTCGAAACCACCCTGAGCGAGACCCCATCTCTACTAAAAATAGAAAGAAATTAATTGACCAACTAAAAACATATACACAAAAAATTAGCCAGGCATAGTGGCGCATGCCTGTAGTCCCAGCTACTCTGGAGGCTGAGGCAGTAGGATTGCTTGAGCCCAGGAGATTGAGGTTGCTGTGAGCTAGGCTAATGCCACAGCACTCTAGCCTGGGCAACAGAGACTTTGTCTCAAAAAAAAAAAAAACCCCAAAAACTCTCAACAAATTAGGTATAAAAGAAATGTACCTCAACATAATAAAGGCCATATATGACAAACCCACAGCTAACATCATACTCAATGATGACAAGCTGAAAGCTTTTTCTCTAAAATCAGGACTATGACAAGGATGCCCACTTTCATCATTTCTGTTCAATATAGTACTGGAAGTCCCAGCCAGAGCAGTTAGGCAAGAAAAAGATATAAAAGACATCCAAGTCAGAACAAATAAAGGTTAAATTGTCTCTGTCTGAAGATGATATGAAATTATATATAGAAAATCCTAAAAACCCACCAAAAAATTGTTAGACCTCATATATGAATTTAGTAAAGTTTCAGGATATAAAATCAACATACAAAAATCTGTGGCATTTCTATCCACAAATAATGAACTATCCAAAAAAGATATCAAGAAAACAATCACATTTATACTAGCTACCAAAAAATTAAAATACTTAGGAATAAATTTAACCAAGGAAGTGAAAGATCTATACACTGAAAACTATAAAACATTGATGAAAATTGAAGAAGACAAAAATGAATGGAAAAATATCCCATGTTCATGGATTGGAAGAATCGATATTGTTAAAACACCCATACTATCCAGGGTTATCTACAGATTCAATGCAATCCCTATCAAAATTTCAGTTCCTTTTTTTCACAGAAATAGACAAAACAATCCTAAAATTTGTATGGAACCAGAAAGACCCTGAATAGCCAAAGTAATCTTGAGCAAAAAAGATCAAAGCTGGATGCATCACGCTATCTGATTTCAAAATCTACTACAGAGCTATGGTGATAAAAACAACATGGTACTGTCTTGGCATAAAAACAGACACAAAATAGATTAAACTCAAAATAGATTAAATATTTAAGGATAAAACCTGAAACTGTAAAACTACTAGAAGAAAACATAGCAGAAAAGCCCCTTGACATGGTCTGAGCCATGAATTTTAAAATACGGACCCCAAAACACAGGCAACAAAAGTATACAAATGGGATTACATCAGACTAAAAAGATTTTATACACAAAAGAAAACAATCAACAGAGTGAAGAGATAACCTGCAGAATGGGAGAATATATTTGCAAACCATATATCTAATAAAGGTCTAATATCCCAAATATATAAGAAAGTCAAAAATCCCAATAGTAAGAAAACAAGTAAACCTATTAAAAAATGGGCAAAGGACCTGGATAGATATTTCCCAAAAGAAAACATACAAATCACCAACAGGTATATGAAAAAATGCTCAGCATCACTAATCATCAGGGAAATGCAAATTAAAACCACAATGAGATATCACCTCTTACCTGTTAGAATGGCTATTATCAAAAAGACAAGATATGACAAGTATTGGTCGGGATGTGGACAAAAGGGAGCCCTTGTCTGCTGTTGGTGAAAGTGTAAATTAGTATAGCCATCTGGAAAATAGTATGGAGGTGCCTCAAAAAATTAAAAAACTATAATAGAACCACCATATCATCCAGCAATCTCATTACTGGGTATATATACAAAGAAATTGAAATCAGCATATGAAGAGACACCTGCACTCCCATGCTCACAGTAGCACTATTCACAATAGCCAAGACATGGAATCAACCTAAGTGTCCATCAACAGATGAATGAATAAAGAAATTGTGGCACATGTACATTTAATGGAATACGATTCAGCCTTATAAAAGAAGGAAATCCTATCATCCATGACAACATGGATGAATCTGGAAGACATTATGTGGAGTGAAATCCTGGCACAGAAAAATAAATACTGCATTATCTCACTTACTTGTGGAATCTAAAAATGGCAAACTCAAAGAAACAGAGTAAAACGGTGGTTACCAGAGGCAGGGCAGGGGGAGATTTGGGAGACACGAAAGTTCAGTTAGACAGGGGGAATAAATTCAAGAGATCTATTGTGCATCATGTGACTATAGTCAACAACAATATATCGTATACTTTAAATTTGCTAAGAGAAGATTTTATGCACTCTCACCACATAAGGAAGTATCTGAGGTAATGTATATGTTAAATTGCTTGATTTAGGCATTCCACAATATATACATATACCAAAACATCATGTTGTACGCCGTAAATATATGCAATTTTTATTTGCCAATTAAAAAATTTTAAAAATGGCCAGGCACAGTGGCTCATGCCTGTAATCCCAGCACTTTGGGAGGCCAAGGTGGGAGGATGACTTGAGGCTGGGAGTTCGAGGCTGCAGTGAGCTGTGATTATGCCACTCCACTCCAGCCTAGGCAACAGAGCCAGAGGCTGTCTAAAAGTTTTTTGTTGTTTTTTGGCTGGGTATGGTGGCTCATGCCTGTAATCCTAGCACTCTGGGAGGATTGCTGGAGGTCAGGAGTTCAAGACCAGCCCGAGCAAGAGTGAGACCCCGTCTCTACTAAAAATAGAAAGAAATTATCTGGACAACTAAAAATATATAGAAAAAATTAGCTGGGCATGGTGGCGCATACCTGTAGTCCCAGCTACTTGGGAGGCTGAAGCAGGAGGATCCCTTGAGCCCAGGAGTTTGAGGTTGCTGTGAGCTAGGCTGACGCCACGGCACTCACTCTAGCCCGGGCAACAGAGTGAGACTCTGTCTCAATAAATAAATAAATGAATAAATGAAAGTTGTGTTTTTAAAATATTTTTTTAAAAGATAAAACATTTTATATCAAAGCAGACAAAGGATATGCAGATACCTTCAGCCAATCCCCAAAAGCCTCCAAGGACAAAAGTGTGCCGAGAGGATTGGTGTCCTATGCCAACAGGCAGCGCTCGCTGGGCTCTGAATACCCAAATGCGGACGTTCACACGCGGTGCAGACGAAGCCGCGGCAGGTGTGAGGGAAGGCGTGGCGCGAGAGCTGCTGTACACTGAGGAGCGAGCCTCTGCGGCCGAGTTCTCCTCTGCAGAGTGATTTAAGGACAGGCATAGAAAGTAAAACATCAGAGGCTTTGTTTGGGCTCTGAGGTCATATTTTTAGTATCAGGAGTTCTTTTTATGATATTGATGACACTAGGGGCAAATGTTGATTTTTCATTTGTGAAAATCAAAAATATGAAAACTTACATTGGTAACTGTTGAATTTTCCTGAGCAATCACCTGAATGACGGGCCCTAGCTGAGGCATGCCACAGCCTCCCAAGTATGTATTATTCATTCATTTATTCATTCAGGAAACAGTGACTGTGTGCTTGCCAAGGGCCGGGACTATAAAAACCCGCATGCTGTGCACCCATGCAATGGGATGCATAGATTTCTTTAAAAGGAAGGAGATTCTGACACTCTGCAACATCTGTGAACCCTGGAGACATTACATTAAGGGAAGTCAGCCAATCGCAAAAGGTAAACTATTATGTGATCTCACTTATGGGCAGATTCATAGATATAAAAAGTAGAATAGAGTCGGGCATGATGGTGAGCGCCTGTAGTCCCAGCTACTTGGGAGGCTGAGGCAGGAGGATGGCTTAGGCTCAGGAGTTTGAGGTTGCTGTGAGCTATGATGATGCCACTGCACTCTAGCCAGGACAACAGAACGAGACTCTGTCTCAAAAACAAAAACAAACACCCCAAAGGTTTAAGAAGGTAAATTTTGTTATGTATATTTTACCAAAGTCTCCTCCCCTCCACAAAAAGGATTGACAAGTTGTGGTCCCTGCCTGCAGGGAAGTGACACTCCAGAGTGGGGAAGGCTGTAACCTGTGAACTGCCCATTTCCGTGCAGTGTAGAAGCTGCCACAACAGGGAGAGCTCAGGATTTGCAGAGCCATGAGAGGCACCTACCCCAGCAGTGGGGGCCGGGAGGGGTCCCCAGAGGGCTGACGCCTGAAAGGTTAGCCTGGCCAAGCGTGTGCCAGATGCTGAGACTGGCGGCTGCGGGACAAGAGCAGGAAGAGGTTTTCGTCAGGGAGGACAGCAAGCATGCAAGAAAGCTCGGTGTTCGGTGAACTTTAAGTTGTCTCTTTTGCCTGCAGACAATGACACCACACAGGAGGAGGAAGAGGCTGCAGAAGGTCAGACTGCTGGAGCCTGGTGACCAAGCAAGAGCATTTGGGCCTTAAAGTGCAAGAAATCCCAGGGCATTCTGGATGGCCCTTAGTAGCTGGCAAACTGCAGTGGACGGTGAGCATCTGTTTGCTGGTCCCTCTCCCTCACTGTACTACAGCACCCTGGAAGCAGGGAATATCAAATAAATGGATTAGCCAGTAATTAATTAGTTCAACGGTCTGAACATCACCAAAGTTTCAAAACATATGCAAAGGGCCATAAGCTCAATTTAAAATTCTAATTGGTGAGCTTTGCTTTTAGTTTGAGAGGAAGAGGATCCTTCTCAGCCAAACAAAACAGTATCACAAATTGCCTACGGTAGACTGTTACTTTGGTGGCCACCGATGAACCACACCTCCCGAGATTCACACCCTGGGATAGTCTCCCACATTGACTCAGGGCTTGGCTGTGAGGCTAACTTTGGCCAAGGGCCATTAGCAAGTACATTCCAAGTGAAGGCTCCACAAGCACTCTCACAATGAGGCTTGTCCTCCTGGAATGTTCCTTCTTAAAACCCAGTCGCCATGCTGTGAGGAAGCTCAAGCAGCCACACCGAGTGGCCGGTGGAGAGAGCGCCGAGGCCTCTAGTCAGTGGCCCCAGTTGATCCCATGTCAGTAGCCAGCGCCAGCTGCCGGCCAAGGGAGCAAGGCCATTTTGGATCTTCCAGCCACCCCACCACCATGTGAAAAATAACCCCCTCGTTACTGGCTGTGTCATGAAAGGTAATAAGTAGCTGTTTGTTTTACGCCACTACGTTTTGGAGGGAGGTATTTGTTACTTAACTGAAACAATTCATTTTTATCTTCCCAACCTCGTTTTGGTAATCAAATGTGAATGAGGGAATTTTCAGGGGATAGCAAACCTTGATGATTAAAATTTCTGGCTATGGGATTAAACTTAATGAGTAATTTTAGTTTGACGGCTTACTTAGCTATATGGCCTTGGGAAGATTATTTAATTTCTCTAACTTTATCTGTAAAATGTGAGTATCAGGGAGGAAATATAACTTTTCTTCAAACCTTATAAATTTGTAGTTGGGACAGAACCCTGTAACAAAAGACAGATTAACAAGAGAAAAACAAGCAAGTTTATTAATGTGTGCAGTACACATCACATCAGAGAAACCTCAGTGAAAGGAAACTCAAAGCAGTGGCTTAGAACTCTGGCTTATACAGCAGCTTCAACAAAGAACTATACATTTTAGAGAAGTGACAAGACAAAGCAAAAGGAATTTGAGACTCTGTGGGCAGCAACTTGAGGGGAAGGAAAACAGATGGCAGATAAAGGTTAGCTAGTAAAGCTTGTTACTATAAAGTCCTCTGGTATCATCTCAAAGCTGTCTTTGGCTCTCCCTGGTAGAAAAGAAGGGGCAGGATACCTTTTGTCTTTGTAAATCTATGCCCTGTTTTGGGGCAGACAGAGGCATGACAGAGAGTTCTTACCTGTCCTCAGCTCTGTGGAGAGGCACATTCTGGTCTCCTACATGAGCAGCCCCTGCTTTGAGGGGCATTGGTGGAGACTAGTGGAATGTCTATGAAATGCTCGGCTGAACACACAGTAAGTGGTCAGAAATGGCAGCTATTGTATGAAATCAAACATCCTGGCTGTACTTCTATTCTGAGAACTTTAGAATGGATTCGAAATGAAATAGGGCAAAGTTTATTCAGCTGAGAAAAAGAGACAAGGTTTAGAAGTTCAGAAGGCATTATATGCCTAGAACTTTCCCTCAGGAATAAAGAGATTGAGGCCCGTGAGAGGTCTAAGAGAAGCACGGCAAATTCTGGCTGCGTATAGATCTGAGGGACTTCCCTGCATTCTCAGGTCCCAATCCTACCTGGGTCTGTGCCCGGACGCCTGTACCAGGCTGCGTGGCCCGAGAGCCAGGAGCCACTGAGATGGACAGAACGCAGCGTGAGAGCCCAGGCCGGCTCTCCACAAGTGAAAGGAAAGGCTCCAGCTTTTCTCCTTAGTTGAAGGAGACAAAGAAAGTCTGCAGGAGTACACTTTCTTCTCCATGCCTATTTTCTCCTCAGAAAGAGCCCATAGACGCTAAGAGAACGATGGCTGGGCTTTCCAGGCCCTGCACTTCCTGGAATTTCCACCTTTCATGCTAAGATGTTCCCTGCCAAGGGTGTCCCAGCGACTGCGCTGGACTTCTGCAGTGCTGTCCCATCAGCCTGCCACTGTCACCCCCCCCCACATGCACATTAAAAGACAAAGAGAAAGGCAGCCCCGCCCCAAGTCCAGCCTCCTTTGCAGGAGTCTCCCAGTCCTAAAATAAGGGAAGTCACGCTATAGACACAATGCATGAACTGCTATTCCATAAACGTGGCACAGGGTCATATTTAAGAAAACATTTGTTACTAGAAAGTAATGGCTTCTCCTGAGAAAAGTGTCCATTCCTCGAGGAAAATGGCTCCTGTGACACTATAGCCACATCCTGTTGAGTGGAACCTTCCCAAATTGGGACACTGCAGCCCAGGCCTGGGGGGGAGGCAGGAGCACCAAGACCAGGAAGTCACCCGTGCGCCCCCAGGAGAAAGGTCCCCAGCTGCCCTGAGGCTCCATCTCTTCGGGCAGGTCATTCCGCTCCTTCAGGGACGGGAGTCGACCCTGCCAGCTCAAGGGAAGAGCCAGCGAAGCCTAGGTAGGGACAGCAGCCCTCCTGAAACGTCTCCGCAAAGGGCCACCGATTCCTGCCCCGTCACAGCCCCCGGGAGGCACTTGGAGCGTCAGTCAGATGCTCAGTAAACGCCACGACAAAGTGACTCGTGAAGAGATCTGCGGTGAAAATGGCACCTGGGTTTAGAAGAGGTTTTCTGGTGAAAGAGGGAAAAACCCCAGCCTCGGGCAACAGGGCAACAAGACCATCATTTGTCCAATTATAAGAGGTGAAAGTAATCCTCTTCAGACTCGGGGCATTTCCCCCGAGATGGGTGGGTGGCTCTGGCTACCTGCTGACTAGTCAATTCGACCTCTCCATTAAGGTGACTACGATACACCTGACCAGTGCCCTGCAGAACTGCCAAGGTCACCAAGAACAAGGAGAGTCTAAGAAACTGTCACAGCCAGGAGGACTCAATGTAATGTGGTCTCCTGGATGGGATACTGAACAGGAAAAAGAAATTAGGGATAAACTAAGCATGTCTGAATAAAGTATGGACTCAAGTTGATAATTAATTGTAACATTTGTACCATACTAATGTAAGATGTTAACAATAGGAGAAATTGTGTGTGTGTGTGTCATAGGGGGTACACGGGAACTCTCTGTGCTAGCTGCTTATTTTTTTCCATAAATCTGAAAGTGTTCTTTAAACAATCGTCTTAATTTAGAAAAATCCACCGCCTAACTGGAAGGATGGGCATGGTAGAGAGGACAGTGAAAGATTAGTGGAGCAGGAGGCTGCACATGCTCCTAGAGGGGTATCCCTGTCACCACTCACTGCCTGTGATCACCAGAGATGGTGGCTTAGTCAGCTCACGCTGCCAAAAACGAAATAGCATAGTCTGGGTGGCTTAAACAACAGAAATGTCTTTCTCACAGTTCTGGAGACTAAAGTGCCACAAGCTGGGTACCAGCACGATTGGGTTTGGGGTGAGGGCTCTTGGCTTTCTGATGGCTGTGTCCTTGCTGTATCCACACGTGGCCAAGAGAGCTCTAGTTTCATCTTCTTCTTATGAGGACACTAATCCCATCGTGGGGGCCCCACCCTCATGACCTCATCTAACCCTAATGACCTCCCCAAACCCCCACCTCCTAATACCATATAAACATTCAGTCCATAACAGACGGGCTCTGCAAAGAAAGCCAGACGAGGTTCCCTTTTGGTAGGTAGTACGATGCTAAATACATCACATATAGGCTTTGGCAAAAATAAGAATAAAATACAAAATTTCCCCCTCAATATGCCCTGGCTAGAGCAGGATGACGGCCATGGAGCAGGGAGGAAGGGCAGAGAGGAGCTATGGCAGGAGAGCCCTGAGGCCGCGCCTGCGTTTCTAGCAGCCCACGGTGCGCCCCTCACACCTGCCCCCCACAGCCCTCCTCCAGCCGTCCAGGCTCCCAGCACAGGCTGAGCACCGAAACGGGCCACCACAGAACCCAACCCTGGGCCCCGTCTCACTGCCCCGGCCTGGCCCATCTGCTCAGAGCCGTCCTCATGTGGGCCAGCCCTTGGCCGCTGCCTTCTCTGGGGAGAGGCCAGCCAGAACTAAGCTGTACGGCAGTCCTTGCTGCTGCCTTCTTCCGGCACACGCTGAATGTCCTGCCATCTTTCTGTCTCGCTTGTCACTGTGCTCTGTGTCCTCTCTGGAAATCCTCGATTAACTCTGGTCTACTGATGACATCCACCCCAAATCCTACGGACTTCAGTCCCAGTGTACAGAACTGAACAACCACAATCATTGATTATGATACATTTTCATCACTGGTCCCAGACCTGGCCATTTATTTATTAGGATACTGTAATAAACCTCCAGGAATCACGCATTCAACAAGGACATTTCAATCACAATAATCATTTACATCTACCTATGTGGTCTTTCCCCTTCCATCCCCTTTTCTTCTCCCCAAATTTGTGTTTCCCTTTCCGTTTTCTTTTTTGTATAGTTTTATCTATTAATATATGTATTTCTAAAAAGTACTTTTTTTAAGTTTTTTATTTTTATTTTTAAATAATTATAGATCCAGAGAAGGTTGTAAAACATAATATAAAGAGGTCCTGCGTGACATCTCATGCCCCCAATGGTAACATCTTACATAACTAAAGCACATTGTCAAAGCCAGGAAATTGACATTGGTATAATCCAGACTTGATTCAGGTTTCCAAAGTTTTACTTGTAGTTGTGTGTGTGTTTAGTTCTACGCAATTTTGTTTCATGTGTAGGTCCAAGTATTGGCCGCCACCGTCAAGGTATAGAACCACTCCAACACCAAGAAGATCCTCTCGTTGCCCTGTTGCAGCCACATTCCCTCCCCCCTCCCCCCTCCCCCAGCATCCCTAAGCCCAGGCAACCACTAATTTGGTCTCTACTTTTTGTCATTTCAAGACTGTTATATAAATGCAATCATACAATATGTAAACTTTTGGTATTGGCTTTTTTCACTCAGTTTAATTCCCTTGAGATCCATACAAGTTACTAGGTCTGTCAATAATTTGTTCTTTTTATTGTTGAGTAGTATTTCACAGTATGAACGTACCAGTTTGTTTAACCATTCACCCACCTAAGGACATTCAGGTTATTTCTGGGTTTTGGCTATTACAAATATTGCTGTGATGAACATTTATAGACAGGTTTTTGTGTAAACGTAAGTTCATTTCCCTGGAATAAATGCCCAAGAGTGAAATGCCCAGATCACATGGCAGTTGTTGCATGTTTACTTTTGCAAGTAAGCTGACAATTACTTTCCAGAATGGCTATGAAATTATACATTACCACAGCAATGTATGAGCAACTGGTTTCTTGGGATTCTTGTCAGAATTTGATGTTATCACTATTTTTTAACCATTCTAACAGATGATAGTGATATTGAGCTTAATTTGCTTTTTTCCTAATAGCTAATGATGTTGAACATCTTTTCATTGGTTTATTTGATTTCTTTATCTACTATTTGGTGAAATGTCTGTTCATATCGTTCCTTCACTTTCTAATTGGATTGTTTCCTTGAGTTTTGAAAGTACTTCATATTTTGAATACAAATCCTGTATCACTGATCTATTGGTATATCCTTAATGTCAATACACCATCTTGATCACTGTAGCTTTAGAACAATTCCTGAAAAAATCAGGTAATATTAGTCCTCAAACTTTGCTCTTCTCTTTCTATTTGGCCTTTCTAGGTCCTGTGCAGTTCTACGAACGTTTGAGAATCAGTTTGTCAGTTCACACATGCATGTGCGCGTGCACACACACACAAACAGGCTGCTGGGATTTGATAGGGATTGTATTAAATCTATACTGAATCTGTATTTTGGGAGTGTGACATTTTAAGAATGTTGAATCTTCCGACCCATGAACAAGGTATATCTTCCCATTGACTTGGGTCTTCTTTATCATAGCATTATTCTGTAGTTTTCAGGGTACAAGTCTTTCTCATTTTTTGTCAGACATATTCCCAAGTACTTTTATGCTACTGCAAACACTGTTGGTTTTAAATTTTCAATTGTTCACTGCTATTAACAGCATATAGAAATAAATTGATTTTTGTACGTTGCTTCATATCCTGTAACCTTGATAAACTCACTTACACTATTGTTCCAGTAGCTAGTTTGTAGACCACTGAATTTCCTACATAGACAATGTCTTCTGTGAATAGAGTTTTACTTCTTCTTTCTTTCCGACCTGGACACCCTTTATTTCTATTTCTTGCCCTATCGCACAGTCCAGAACCTTCAGTACAATGTTGAACAGAGGTGGTGAGAGCAGACATCCTTGATTTGTTCCTGATAATAGGGGGAAATATTCAGCCTTTTATAATTATGTTAGCTGCAGGGCTTTGTAGAAGCCCTTTATTAGAGTGAGGAAGTTCCCTTTATTCCTAGTTTGCCTGATTACCAGAAACGAATGTTGGATTTTGTCAAATGCTTTTTCTGTATTGAGATAATTATACAATTATTTTTGTTTATATGGTGAATTACATTAATTCTTGAATGTTAAATCAACCCTGCATTCCTTGGATAAATTTCACTTGATCATGACACACTATCTCTTTCTTATATTGTAGGATTTAATTTGCTAAACTTTCGCTTAGAATTTTTACCCTATATTCATGAGAAATATTGGTATGCAGTTTTTTTTACAACTACCATCAGAACTCTAACATGCTCTTTAGTGTTGTACCTCAGAGAGCATCATCTTATCAGTTTGAATCATGTGACTGTAGTTTTTTATAGTTTTTTCTTCTAACATTGTCTGGCCAGGGTACCAGGGCAATTTTGGTACTAGGGTAATTCTGGTCTCATAGAATGAGTTTGAAAGTATTTTTTCCTCTTCAATTTTTTGAAAGAGTTATTTGTATCTGTAGGATCTTTAGTGATGTCACCTGTCTCATTCCTTATACTGGTAATTTCTGTCTTGTCTCTTTTTGCCCCTGATATATCTGGGCTGGAGATTTATCAATTTTTTTTTTTTACCCCCAAAGAATAACCTTTGAATTCATTGATTTTTCTCTATTTTTTTATTTCATTGAGTCCCACTTTGATCTTTATTACTCCTTTTCTTCTGCTTACTTTGGATTTTATTTTTTCTTTTCCTAAATTCTTAAAGAGGAAATTAAGGTCCCTGATTTGAGACCTTTCTTTTTCCTAATATAGATATATAATGCTACAAGTTTCCCTCTTAAGTACTACTTTAGTGGAAACTCACAAATTATATATATATATATTTTTTTTTTTTAATTTTTATTCACTTTACTAATTTCCCTAGGCTTATTTTGACTTAGGGATTATTAATAATTGAGCTTAGTTTCCTAAAACTTGGGGTATTTTCAAGGATATGTAATTGATTTCTAATTCCACTATCGTCAAAGAACACACCTGTATGACAAATATTTTTGAATTTGAGACATTTTTAATGGCCTATCATGTGGTCTATCTCCATAAATGTTCCATGTGTGTACTTGAGAACAATTTGTATTCTGCTGTTGTAGGGCGGAATGTTCTGTAAGTATCAGCTAGGTCAGGTTGGTTGATAAGTCTCTACTATATTCTTGTTTATTTTCTGCCTACCTGTTCTATCAACTATTGAGAGAGGGGTATTAAATCTGATCATTGTGGATTTGCCTATTTCTCCTTACAGTTCTATTAGGTTTTGCTTCATGTGTCTTGAAGCTCTGTTATTAGATGCCAAACGTTGAGGCTGTTTTCATTAGTTGACCGTGTTATCAGTATGAAATAATCTTCTTTAATCCCTGGTTTATATTCTTTGCTCTGAAATCTATTTTGATATTAATATAGTGACTTCACTTCAACTTTCATTTAGCTAGTATTAGCATGGTACATCTTTTTCTCATCCTTTTAACCTATTTGTACCTTTATATTTAAAGTATATTCTTGTAGGCAGAATATAGTTGGGTCTTGTTTTTCAATCTAACCTGACAATCTCTGCCTTTTAACTGGAGGTTTAAAGTATTTACGTTTAATGTGATTACTGATATGGTTGAGTCTCTTACCTTGCTATTTGTTTTCTACTCATCCCATTTGTTCTTTATTCCCTTTTACCACTTTTTCTGTCTTCTGGATTAATCAAGTGTTTCTATAATTCTATTATCTTTTGTTAGTTTGATAGCTATGATTTTTTTGGTTTGTCATTTTTTTTTTTTTTTTTTGAGACAGAGTCTCACTTTATTGC
>VSMD01090449.1:0-29620 GCA_008750895.1 Mirza zaza | reverse complement strand
TTTTTTTTTCTATATATATTAGTCGGCCAATTAATTTCTTTCCATTTATAGTAGAGATGGGGGTCTCGCTCTTGCTCAGGCTGGTCTCGAACTCCTGAGCTCAAATGATCCGCCCACCTCGGCCTCCCAGAGAGCTAGGATTACAGGCGTGAGCCACCGTGCCGGCCGGTTTGTCATTTTAGTGGTTGTTTTAGGGTTTATGGTACGCATTTTTTTTTTTTTTTTGAGACAGAGTCTCTCTTTATTGCCCAGACTAGAGTGTCATGGCATCAGCCTAGCTCACAGCAACCTCAAACTCCTGGGCTCAAGCAATCCTACTGCCTCAGCCTCCCGAGTGGCTGGGACCACAGGCATGTGCCACCATGCCCAGCTAATTTTTTCTATATATATTAGTTGGCCAATTAATTTCTTTCTATTTATAGTAGAGACGGGGTCTCACTCTTGCTCAGGCTGGTTTCAAACTCCTGACCTCGAGTAATCCACCCACCTCGGCCTCCCAGAGTGCTAGGATTACAGGCGTGAGCCACTGTGCCCGGCCTATGGTACACATTTTTAACTTACCACAGTCTACCTTCAAGTGCTAATATATCACTTTGCATATGGTATAAGAACCTTACAATAGTATGCTTCCCTCCTCCTAGTCTTTAAGCTATTATGATCATCCATTTTACTTTTACATATCTTATAAATCCCACACTACTTTATAACTTTTGTTAAACTATCTTTTAAAGAGATTTACAAAATAAATCATATATTTACCTGTGTTACTATTTCCTGGTGCCCATTCCATTGGGTAGGCATTTTCCTTTTTGCCTGAAGGACATCTTTAAACTTTTCTTGTAGTGCAGGCCTGTGGGTGATAGTCTTGGCTTTTCTAAGTTTGAAAACATCTTTATTTATTCATATCTATTATTCTATTTTCACTGGTGTCTAGTCTGCTGTTAAACCAATCCAGTGAACTTTCAATTTTAATTATGATATTTTTCATCCCTGGATTTCTATTTGGCACTTTTCCCATTCTACCTGGATATTTTTATACTCATCCTATTTGATCCCCCTTATTTAAATATAAAATATACCTCATATTGTGCCTGGCAACTCTAACATCTTAAATCTTTCTAGGCCTGCTTCTGCCCATTGTTCCTCCTGGCTCTGGCCTATTTTATGTTTGTGATTTTTGACTATGAACCTATATTCCTTAAAACTATCTCTTGAATTCTTCCAAAGACAATCTGTTTTGCTTTTGCCCATTAACTGGAAGGCACTGAAAACTTATTATCACTTTAAGTTTTCAGACTAAGACTTTTTAAGACTACCTAGTTTGCATAAACAAACCACCTCAAGGGATGCCTATGATTTTATATGCACATACACACTCAGTCGCTCTCTCTCTCTCTCAAGGGAGGTGCTTTCAGTCAGGACAGGCAATCTTCCTTGTGTTCCGGGGCTACGGGGGTTGGGAAGGACAGGTGAAGCAAACAGGCTTATTCACAGTTCACCCTTACACTAGTCTATCCTTTCAGAGTCCCACACCACGAGGTCTCCTGTCAGCCTCTGACCTTAGGCAGGCCCTGAGCTGTGTCTGCCCTTCTGCTGCCTCGTCCCCCACCTCGAGCTGTGAAACTTAAGACGTCAGAGTCACCAAACACAATAGAAGGTATGTTTTATACTCAAATAAGGGGGATTAAATTTAATGAGGTAATACATGAATAGCACGACAGAGACTGGCCCTGGTAAAGATGATATAAAGATTTCTTTCTATTATCTGAAAAAGCTGCAATGAGTAACAGCACACATCTCATCCAATGCCCTTAACACCCCAGTCCTGGCTCTTCGGACCCACTCTGCCACGCAGTGACCTACACCCCCGTGAGACACTGACAGAGAGAAATCAACTACAGGCTGTCCACCGGACAACACAGGCTCAGCTGCCGTCACAGACCCCAAGTCCAGAGCAGAATGCTAGCAGATGCTATCTGAGAAACGTCATCATCACGCAAGCCTGAGTGGACACAGAGTCTTTTACCATCAAGAAATCTGAAAACCAGCATAAATGTAAACAAAAATGATTTTAAATTTTGTATTTTTTATGGTGGACAGTCATCATTTGCCCCAACAGCCATCTGAAGCCAATAGTCCTGGTTATTAAAAATCACAAAGTTGTATAAATGTTCCCCTCCTTTTCGAAAACCATGTTCATTTTCTCTCCATGAAACAGGGCTGTCTGCAAAGCCTTGAACTGACAACGTAACCCACGGGGCTAACTTCGGTTCATCAAAGTAGTGACTGAAAAACAAGAAAATTCTTAGCAAACAGGCGAGTTAGGAATGTCTACATTTTTAAAAAATTTATTCAGAATAAGTGGTATTTCTGATGTTCTAGTGAAGCTCAGATCTTAGCTTTAATTGATAACAATTAGGAAATGCAGATTAAATTCCTGATGCCATGTTGGAAATTTTATAGAAGTTTAATATACAACACACAAAACAAACTTCAGCTGTTCCCACCCTTATTCTGGAAGGTCATTTAAGATTAAAAGAACCCAAAGCAAAAAAACCCACAAAGTGTATAAGAACAGTTTCCCTCTTTTTATGAGTGCCATTCTCAGAGTCTCAGTAAACCAAAATGCTGCAGGATGATTCACCAGACTGTTGAAATCCAGCCATCTTACTGAGGAAAATCAAAGTACTAAACTAATAAATGTGAAAAAGGATGTTGGGCTTAAAAGGGAAAACTTTTAAGACTTAAATCTGACTTTTCAGGAAGGAAGATTAAGAAGACATGCTTACTAAATAGGATTATGCTCAATTTACAGTCTTTTCAATATAGGATTTTTCTTTACATTAGATACAAAGTATTAAATAATATATTTTATTTATATAGTACCTCCCAAAATGAAAAAATCTATACTATTCTATGTAATTCTTGGCATATTATTAATGCCCAGTGATTCACAGAATTTTAGAGCTAGAAAATATCTTAGATAAGATTTAGATTCAAAGATAGTCAACTTACCCCCCCCATTTCAAAATGAAATATTTTACAGAACTTCAATACTTAAAACAGATCATAATTTGTTCCAGACAGTACTGCTGTGTTTTTAAGTGATATTATAGCTTCAATTGCACAAAATGGCCCTGGGGAGCAGAAGAGGGAATGAGCAGTTTGTTTTCAAGGATCACATTTAAGCTCTGCTGTTTTCTTTTCAAAAGGACAAGTACTTGGCAATAGAATTTTCCTATCAGTGAGGATAGATATGCCATTTAAGAAGGCAAAGTTAGTATACTTGGAGCCCAAGCAAGGGAAAAAAGGGGACCCTGCAATGTAGAATAGCAGCACTACCCCAGCACGTCACAGTGGCACTGACAAGCAAGATGTAAAAGGCAAGAAGGGTTCTCACCAGAGCTGTTCCAGGAGGAGATGTATCTTCTCTGGAAGTATGAAACCAGTGATTGTGCACAAATAAGCTTTGGCCACCACTGTGCTTGGCTGAGGACAGCAATAGGTTGATATGAAATTATTAGGCTCATTATTTCTGTCACAAGAGAAAAAAAAAACACATTTATATCCATCACATGATCACTTCCAAATACTAAACTGGTATTAAAGCCAAGCAGCAAACCAGAGCCCTACAAGATCCCGGGAGCTGAGATACCCACAAGTTGGTGTTAGTGAAGACAGCACCAAGCCAGTCGAAGAGCTCCAGCGCGCTGCAGGACACCTCCGGTGCTCCCCCAAGCTCACCGCTCTGCAGCACCGGGCACTGGAGATCTCTCACCGTGCTCAGTGATACTTTTGGCTGATGTTCTTGAATTTGGTAATTGGAAAAGTATGACATCATCACTGATTCTTCTATACCTTAAAACACACCATATAAAGCCATTTGAATATCATAAACAAGTTCAGTGAATCCCTGAATCTACCCCATTCCCATGTGGAAGCAGATAGGATTAAGTAAGCTGGAGGCAGTACAAAGCTGTATTCAAATGGAAACCATTTAAAGCTGTTTTCAGCTCCTGTGCCCAAGTTCTGTAAGAACTCATCTTCTTTCACACTTTTCCTGGACAAGTACTATACTTTCAGATCAGATCCATACTAGTTTCATCATTTGCTCTAATAAGAAAATTTCAACTTAATGCATAAAACCAAAAGCATTCCTGATGTATGAATAACATTAAAGAACTCTACAGAGAAAGGAGCACATTTGCATAATCTCTATTAAAGGAAACAGAAGAGGAACTGAATGATGATATGACAGAATCTCATTCAAGTTTGCCTTTGAAAAACTAGTACAACCCAGTGTATCTTTTCAGGGATGTTTGTATAGCCAACAGCCTTGGAAGATAAGATAGTGCCCTACTCCAGGACAAAGGGACAGCCTGCCTACTGTCCAGTATGACAGAAATAACATCTCCTTTCCTCTCTCTAGGGTAGAGATCAGCAGGTTTACTGCCCATTTTGAAAGATTCTAGTTCCTTAAGCTTCAGGTTCCTCTTCTGTGAGTAACCCACTGCATGTGCCAGCATCACCTGGCCCCAGTTTTCATCATCACTTTGTGTCACTCCATGGGAAATGAGACTTGGTGAACTGGTACAAATGCTGATACTCTTTGTGATGGTTAAGTGTCAAGTGGACTGGATTAAGGGATACATAGTATGCTTGTATCCCTTAATAATGGCTGGTAAAGTAATATTTCTGGGTGTGTCTGTGAGGGTGTTTCTGGAGGAAATTGGCATGAGTCTGTGGACTGAGTGGGGAAGATCTGCCCTCAATGTGGGTGGGCACCATTCAGTTGGCTGGGGACCCAGACAGAACAAAAAGGCAGAGGAAAGGCAAATTCACTCTCTCCTGGAGTTGAGACACCCTTCTTCTCCTGCCCTCGGACATCAGAACTTCAGGTTCTTGCCTCTGCACTCCAGGAAATGCACCAGTGGTCCCCGGGGTTCCCAGGCCTTTGGACTCAGACTGAGAGTTACACTACCTTCTCTCCTTCAGACTTGGACTAAGCCACACTACTGGCATCCTTGGGTCTCAAGCTTGCAGACAGCCTATCGTGGGACTTCTCAGCTTCCATAATTGCATAATCCAATCCCCCAATAAATCCCCTCCCATCCACCCCTCCATTCATCTCTCCTATTGGTCCTGTCTCTCAGGAGAACCCTAATATACTCTGACTACTGCTATTGTTGTGAAGAATTAAGTCCTTATCTCTAACTCAGAAGTCACATGTCTTCTGTCAGCATCCACGACATTGTGGTAGGCCACCTTGTTAGCCTGCAAGTAGGGGAATATCTCAGACCTTTCAAAGTTCCTGACAAACCCTTAAAGTAATGAGGAACCGTAGGAACAGAGAGCTATCCAGAAACCAGTGGATGGTCCTCATAGAAGACTTCATGTGACTGAAATGTCAATAGGTCTGTCTTCTTATTTACCATACATAGAAGGAGAGGTGCCAAAGTCCAGACTTAGGACTCATGGAAGCAACCTGGAACACCCAGTGACCAGAAACTTTCCATAAGGAACAGACAAATGGGCATATT
This sequence comes from Mirza zaza, assembly GCA_008750895.1. Taxonomy (NCBI): domain Eukaryota; kingdom Metazoa; phylum Chordata; class Mammalia; order Primates; family Cheirogaleidae; genus Mirza; species Mirza zaza. Next base: position 24,080 of record VSMD01090449.1, on the reverse strand, counting down.
TCTAAAATGGACCACTGTGCTTCTCTACTCTTCAGAGGAGAGTACTATACTATTGTAATTCCTGATGATTTGATTCATACAATCTCATGATGGGCCGAAGATATACTTCTAAAAGGAGCAACACACATGGCAGTTGTAGGCAGATTACCATGTTTGGTGAACATCAAACTTTGAACTAAATTTAGTGTTCTAATGAATTAAAAGTTACAACAAATTTAACCTGACATTTAATAGTATGCTTTAGTTACTACCCTGTGATAATGAATAAGCAGATTATATATGTAAGTATAACTGGTACTATTTTAATATATTATAGCCAAGGCTGTTTGAGGTATGCTGGACAAAATGGGAGAAACAGATAAAAGTGAGCTGGTCTGAAGCCACTCTCAAAATCTCTGCATCTACATACAATCCATGAAGACTGAAGCAGATGGCCTGCATGCCTTGATAATCCTGAACTATGGTTTTCAAAGACATCAAAACAGTTGGAGCAGCTTCCTTAATAATAATTATATACAAACGTATACAATATCCCATGACCCTCAGGACAAATCACCATTCAATCCTTCATTACTCCTGTTAAATTAACAATTAGATTTCAAAATCACTGTATCATTACATAATTTATTCTTCATACCTGTATGATGCCAAGCCAAAAGAAAATCAAATTTCAATGGCTTCTTTTCTTTGAAGGACCAAGATATTCTTTCATACTTCTTGGAATCCAGGTTAAAGGATAAATCCATCAAATCAATGGAAACAACTTTAAAAATGAAAAAATGAATATGTATTTAATTTTTATATATATGGCTTGCACTGTGGAGAAAATGTTATTTTTTAAAAAATGGGATTTTCAGAAATTTCATGGATAGTAAAATAATTTTATTCTTCCTGCACTCCCTTTGGTTTACCAAATCAAAAATATCCCTTTAGTGGGCATTTCTAGCATTGAGAGCTAGTAACAAGAGACATTTTAAATTCATATATTTCCTAGGTGAAAGGCAAAGGGCAGAGGACCTTGGGAGGTCAAATTTAATCTACTTATGGATTTGGCAGCTTTAATGATTGATGTTCAAGCCAGACACTGTCAAAGAACATCTCTTCACTCATGGGTGAGTTTCTAACAGTAATCATAAAGACATGGGGAAATCAAAAGAAATTCTTTATTAAGAACAAATTATAGACCCCTATCTTGGATTTATTACTTTGAATTTTTGACCCAAAACATATATTATATCTAATGGACCAGTCCAATTCTATGATCTTTATAAATTGCAATCTGCTGATGAAGAGAACTAAATTTACTGGCATCATCTTATCCTCTATAAAGCTCCTTGAGTCAGAAGTTTTACAAATAAAAAAAGCCATATTTTTCTGAACAAAGAGCTCAGAGACAATTCATGCCATTTACATGGAAATTGCTACAGGAAGATTACAGACTTGTTGGAAACTGGTGGAACACACGTAGTACTTACTAAATTTCATAATTTTTCTGCCAGAATACTGAGATGGATGACCTTGAAGTCCACTTTCTTCATAAGTGTCTTTATCCAGAGATAAAATTAATTTCCCTATAAGTCAAATAATTCCCATCAAAGAGATATTAAAAATATGACTTATGCTCTCTGACTAAAAGAAAGCAACCCAAATTGAACAGTTAGATATCAGTGTAATAAACTGCATACAAGCATCTTATTTATAATACAAGAATATCATTTATACATATGTAATTTTATTATGTTAATAAGGATATTATTTATATATACAACAATATTATTTATAATAGAACCAGAAATAATCTAAATTTCTACTACAGACAAAATAAATCATGGTATGTTCATTCTTTTGACTGCCTTCAAGACATTAAGAACATTAAGTTAGAACTACATGAACTAATACGGAAAGATGTCTATGATGCGAAGCTTGGGAATAAAGGCACGTTGGCACGAAGCTTGGAAATAAAGGCACATTGAGAAACAGTGTAGTATATTGTAACTTATGCAAAAACAGAACAATTTTTGAATTTATAAATTTATAGGAAACATGTGGAAGAATAAACATTAAACCGTTAACAACAGTTTCTTCTAAGGAGAGTATGTTTGGAGAGAAGGGAGTAAAAGGGGAGACCTTTGCTTTCCTCTCTATTGATCTGTATGATTTGACTTTTTTTACAGTATGGATTTCTTTTATAGTTAAAGGAAGAAAAAAATGGGCTGGGCGCTGTCACTCACACCTGTAATCCTAGCACTCTGGGAGGCCAAGGTGGAAGGATCGCTCAAGGTCAGTTCGAAACCAGCCTGAGCAAGTGCGGAGACCCCATCTCTACTAAAAATAGAAAGAAATTAATTGGTCACCTAAAAATATATAGGAAAAATTAGCCGGGCATGGTGGTGCTTGTCTGTAGTCCCAGCTACTTGGGAGGCTGAGGCAGGAGGACTGCTTGAGCCCAGGAGTTGGAGGTTGCTGTGAGCTAGGCTGATGCCACGGCACTCTAGCCCGGGCAACAGAGTGAGACTCTGTCTCAAAAAAATAAATAAACCTTTAAGAAATAAAAATATTGAGTGTTTACCATTTGGTAGCAGGGCAACAGTATTATCTTCATCAATATTTGTATTGTATGTTAGTGCATAGCAAGAACCTGTAGAAAAAGTCCAGAAGAGAAATTAAAACAAAGAAGAAATCATACCTGCAAAATGTTAGTGGACTATTTTCACATGATAACAAATCTTCCAGGTAATTAATGGTCAGGATCTACCACTGCTCCAGTTCACCCAATATGCCTAACACCTGCCAAGGGTAAGCTGGAGCACACAGAAGGCCAAGCTCCAGCTAGTTCCCTCCCCTGCCAAGGAGACCCTTGGCAAAAGGGCAATTTGTGCAAATTTACTATCATCAAGCAGAAAGTGGACTCCAAATGGAACATGTACCCTTGGGGATCCTGGCAGAGAGGCACCAAGTAGAATACTAAGGAAGTGTATACACCTTAGAGGCAGAGTTCCAGGTTAAGATTCAAAAGCTTCTCCACCTCTCTGAGCCTCAGTTTTCTCAACTGTTAAATGGAGAGTACAGGCCTGCTTCACAGAGTTGCTGCCAGGGGTAAATTCAGTAAAATATTTTAAAATGTCCGCTATAGCAAGTGTTCATGTTATTAACTGAGTAGCATCAGGCTTCAGAATGAGAGGTGCTACAAATGACCAGAATTCTTCACAGCTCCACTGGCGAGGATGAACTACCACAATCTAAGTGTGAGGCCACTGCACAGACTTACACAGTGAGGGTGGAATTGCTAAAGACACTCTGAAATACAGTTTCAAACAAATGGCGCCCAGGAAACAAGTAGAACCAACCAGTCAACCCAGCAGACGTGGCTGGGAATGGGGTGAGCAGAAGAGGATGAGTGCCACAGAATCTTAGGAGAAGACACCGAACCCCAATGAATACCGGGCTCTGTGAACAGCAGCTGCGGTTGCAACCTTCTGAGACAGCCGCTGTGGGGACTGCTGAGAGCCACACACCCAACAGCAGTGCCTCTGAACAGAGATCACAAGACTTTCTTCTCCACTAATCCTTGTTTTAAGATGATATACACTCATGGTATTAATACAACATCCCCATCCAACAATTGTGGACAAGTATAATCAGAAACCACCACTAAAGAGTACGATGCGAACACTGAAGGACAGGCAGAGGGATGCACGTGTGCACTTGACCACACGGACATCCCCACAGGCCCTGTTCAAAACAAGAGAAGAACCTTAGTATTGTGATGTGGTCTCCCTACCTTTCCTCACCTTGCCTTTGTTCACAGATGTTACGGTTTTTCTTACCTTTCTTTACAAAGATGTTGATGAATTCCTGTGAAATTAGTTCATGAAGAGGTAAATTCTTCACAAAGTAATAGGGTCCAATTTCCATGACCAGGTTTTTCAGTTCTTTTGATAGTATCCCACATTCAGGAATGAGAAATGAAACCTATTGGAACATGTCACACAAACAAGGTCTGACTTTCATGAAGATTAACACCCAGGTTTTTAAGAATGAAGTACGATCATGAAAATTGCTATTTCTCCACAGGTCTTACTGGAACATATAAACATAGGCAACAAAACTCTTAGGTTAATTTACCAATCTCAGGCAAAGAGAAATTTGACAATTCAAGTTTTTCATCCTTGCATTTGAACATACAGTATAGGAAAGAGACTGAGTAGAAAAATTGTAAAGGAAAGGTCTTGCATTTTATCTTTTGCAAATTAGCAATACTGTCTATTTTATGGCCTGTTCTTCTATTTTCGAGAAAATATAGTATAATTGAATATCCCTTGATTTGTTTACCCTGGTACTACCCTGGAATAAAGGCAAAAGAAATTTACGGATATGATTGTTAGGCGTCTATATGTAAGCAAAGGTGCTCCTGGATGTTTCCATTTTGGAGACAGTAAAGACATTCATCTCTGACTGCTGTCTGTGATCAGCTTTCATCCAAAACAGATGTCAAAACCAGACAGGCTTCAAATGTTGCCCAAGTGCTGCATGTCGTGGAAGATGCTCTCCCAAAGCTCGAACACCAGTCCATTCCTGATGGATGAGGTCACCACTTATGTCTCTGAGACACTGCCGAGTTAGGCCTGAGTTATTAGGCCAATCAATTTAAAGTGTAAAATGCTTAACCTCTCATCTTAAGTTTGTTTTGTTTTTTGAGACAGGGTCTTGCTTTGTCGCCTGGGCTCAAGTACAGTGGCGTCATCATAGCTCACAACAACCTCAAACTCCTGGGATCAAGCGATCCTCCTGCCTCAGCTTCCCCAGTAGCTGCGACTACAGGCGCATGCGACGACAAACTAATTTTTCTGGTTTTGGCAGAGACGGGGTCTCCCTCTTGCTCAGGCTGGTCTCCAACTCCAACGATCGTCCAGCCTGGGCCTCCCAACGTGCTAGGATTACAGCTGTGAGGCACGGTGTTAAGTTTGTTTTTATGAAGTTTCTCAGATGTAAAAGCAGTTCCCATAATCAGTTTAGAAAAGCAGGCAGCTTCCTGCGCCAGGAAAGATCCACAGGTGTGCAGGTAGGAGAGGCAATCAAGCTGGGGAGGGAGGCGGTGGTGGAGACGAGGAGCGAGACCCGTCTAGGTTTGGGGCAAAAACGAGGTGCACGTGGCCGCCCGAGGATGCACGTCGCAGCGGTCACGCCCTCCTAACTCCCGGGTCCAGGCCCTGCCCCTCACATCCCTCCCAGGGACTCCCCGTGGGGTGGCGACTAGACAGGAATAAGCAGTCCAGGGCGTTTTGGAAAGCTGCTCCCTCCAGGGCTGCGCCCGCCCTGCGCCCAGGTCATCCTGGGAGTTGTAGTCCTGAAGCCTCGCAAGCCACGGCTCGGGGCGGCTACCAGACTACAGCTCCCAGCATGCCCGGCGAGAGCCCCGTCCCTCCGCGTGCCGCAGGCGGTCCCGCCACCCGTAACCAAGCGCAGCCCGGAAGGACCCGTATGGCCGGACTCACCCTGTAATTATGATAATGCGTCTCCACGAGATGCCGGTGGCGCGACTTGTCGTGTCCAAAGTTGGATTTCTCGCAAACCAGTAAGTGCCGCGGCGTCTCTCGAAGCCGGCGAAGCGTGGCCATGCTTTCTTGATTCCTGGCACCCGGGCCACTGGGAGCCGCGCGCGCGCCCCGCCCCGCCCCTTTCCTCCGCCGCGCCCCGCCTCCTCGCTCCCGCGGGCATGCGCAGTGCGGCCTACCGCGCACTTGGCCGCCTGGTCCTCCCGGTGCGTGCGGACGGTGGTGCTCGGTTTCTGGAGTGTCTGTTTATACTTCCTGGGAAGCTATGCAGAAGCGCGCTGAGGGGTGTCTGCAACCGTAAAGTCACTGCCTTAAATGGAAATACCCAGTTCCTGGGAACCTGGCACTGGCCTTTTCACAGCCACTTTTTCTCCATCCCCTCCAGCCCTTGATGGAAGGGACTGCCGTAGATCCTGCGTGGACCCCCGAGGTGCAGCTCGCCACACAGCGCCCCTCGGACCTGCGGCCTGGCCGGCCGGCCCATGCCTCAGGCCGCTCCGAGGGACTGCTTTCTGCCACTCTTGCCAAAAGCAGAAAACCCCTCGGTGGAAAGGCCCAGTTCCTGCATTGCGCAGTGGGCACTGCAGCTGCACAGTTAAGTAAACTCCTAAGCTGCTTTTCTGACTCCTCAGGTAGTCTGGTTCACGGGACTTGGTTATCTTCTTGGGGACCCCGTGGCCATAGTTAATTAACGTGGGCTAACAGAACCAAAAGTTCACGTTGATCCTTCCCAAAAATGTTAAGTCTATGAGGGAAGGTAGTACACAATTTGTGCATTTCTGCCCTATCATGGGATTCCTTTGAAACCACTTTTTTCCTTTTTTTTCTTAAACCCTCTCATGAGAAATCAGATGAAACCACTTTTAATATCTCTTTTTAAATACTCCTTCAGAACTATTAATACTTTTACATTTTTAAAAATTAATTTATTTTTTAGAGACAGGGTTTCACTCTTTCGGCTGCGCTTGATCATAGCTAATAGCAGCCTCAAATTCCTGAGCTCCAGCGATCCTCCTGCCTCAGCCTCCTGTTTAGCTGGGACTCTAGGCTCATGCCAACACACCTGGATAAGTTTTAAATTTTTTTGTAGACAGGGGTCTCGCTGTGTTGCACAGGCTGGTCTTGAGCTTCTGGCTTCAAGTGATCCTTCTGCTTTGGCCTCCCAAAGTGCTGTAATTACAGACATGAGCCACTGTGCCTGGCCCAGAACTCCTTTTAATAATTTGTTGCTTTTGGGGGTTACAGTGATAATTCTCCTAAGTCATTTCTCCATTTAGTTTTTCTGATTAACTACATTACAACATGCTTCTCAAACTGGAGAATACACAGCCCCAGTTCTGCACAAGGAGGATGCAAAACAGCAGAATTTTGGTGATACTTCTTCATGGAGCATCAGTTTTACTACAAGATTTGGAAGAAATGGAGTTAGATAGTTTGCAAGGTAAGTAGTTAAAATTGTAAAACTAAGACAAAGCTAGAAAGCCATCTGTCATTGATAACTACTCTGTGACTGAAATGTCAGACTTTTTCCAAGAAAAAAACTAATGACAATCTATTTCCAATTATTTTAATTGGCAAAATTAGAAGGCATAGGAAGTCACTCAAAAACCCTACCAATAACCTAAATCACAACATGGCTCCTAGATATATGTTGCAAGTAGCATGCTAAGATGTAAAATGCTTAAAACATTGCTTCTTGATCACCTCAAACTTAGTATGGTTGTTAACATACCATTACTTTGTGGACACTAGCAGTGGCCTGAGACCAGTAGCATCCCATATGTACATCAATACTTTGTCAATATTCCAAAGCCTTGTAAGTGACTAGCATGGTTTTGATAGTCTACCAATTGTATTTGGAAGCAACACGAAGCTTTTCCAGCAAACCGTTTAGTTTAAAATCTTGGCCGGGCGCGGTGGCTCACGCCTGTAATCCTAGCTCTCTGGGAGGCCGAGGTGGGCGGATCATTTGAGCTCAGGAGTTTGAGACCAGCCTGAGCAAGAGCGAGACCCCATCTCTACTATAAATAGAAAGAAATTAATTGGCCAACTAATATATATAGAAAAAAAAAAATTAGCCGGGCATGGTGGCACATGCCTGTAGTCCCAGCTACTTGGGAGGCTGAGGCAGCAGGATTGCTTGAGCCCAGGAGTTTGAGGTTGCTGTGAGCTAGGCTGACGGCACGGCACTCACTCTAGCCTGGGTAATAAAGTGAGACTCAAAACATGCAAAAAAAATCTTGCATGTTTTGAAGACTCAAAACAAATTTTACCTATGTAAATATTAGCTCAAAAACATATTGCGAGATAAATAGCTGCTGAGCAGTTTGGGTATTAAAAACTAAGATATGTTCTTCCAGAAAACTACTAATTGGGGAATGCTTATATTATTAAATAAATGGCAAGAATCCCATTTATTTTAAAGATTGAAGCTACAACTTCAAATACATTAGGGATTGAGGAGTCCTTTTAGTCTCAACCCTAGAGTTCTGGAGTTGTATGTGTGTTGACGGTCCCTTGCCAACATCAGCAGACAGGCATTCCTTAATGTTGTGCATTAAGCAAGCAGACCTCCTGTGACCCCAGATTCCTCCCCATTTACCATTCTATTTCTCTGCTCCATTCAAGTTACTCTCCTTTGTGTTCTCCCTAGAGCCCATTCCCTTCCAGCTGTCCCCCATACCACTTCTCTGACATGGCCTTTGTCCAGGTCACCAGTGATCTCCATTGTGCCAAATTCAATGCTGAGTGTTTTTATCTCAATCTTTTGGCTGCATTTGACATAGATAATACAATTGAACACTTCCTCCTCCTTGAAACTCTTTCCTCTGGATTTTCAAGGTCCCCCTCCTGGGTTCCCTCCCACCTTTTTCTATCCTCTTCCACCAGATCTTGAGTAACCCTCTGTCCCATTCTCTCTCCTATGTACCTCTCTTCTTGGAGTGACCCTACACAGTCCCACAGCTTTAAGTCTCAGCAGTCTGCTGATAACCCCCAGGAGAGCACCCAGGTGACTCCAGCACAAGGAATCGTCCCTGACTCTTGCTCCCTTCTCACTCCCCATGGGATCCCCAGCAAGTCCTGTTGGCTTTGCCTGCAGCACGCATCCTGATCGCAGCCTCTTCTCCGTCTGCATTTGTACAGCCAGTTTCAGCCACCTTCCCACCTGCTGGCCTGCTGCCAAAGGCCATCTCCAGGCCTTCTCCCTGCCTCCTCTCTTGCCTTCCAGCAGTCCACTCTCTACTCAGCATCCACAGGAATCTCTTGAAAACGTGAAAAACATGACATATACCTCCCATTCCCATATAGACCCTGCCACTGGCTTTTCATCATGGTAGAATAAAAGCTTAGACAACCTGGCCCTGCCTTCCTCTTCAGCCTCATCCCCTACCTTTGCTTGTTCATACTGTATCAGACTTTCTGGTCTTTAGAGCTGAAGGCAATCTTAACTAATAAACAGGTACTAGACATAGAATCTGGAGCATAGGGCATAGAAGGAAAAGTGTAAGAATGAAGAGCCAGAAACGGTGTTTTTTAAAAAAGCACATGAAACTGAAAACATAACTGATCTATATACCCAAAAGAATGTTGTGACACAATGAATCTTTTTAAAAAACTAATCTAATAGACTTGCAAAAAGAATGGAAATATATTCATCAAAATATATATTCACCAAAACCAAAATTATATACTTAGTAAACATAAAAGGACAAATATTTTACACATCGCATTTCTAGGCCATAATGTAATAAAATTAGAAATAACAGAATTTAAAGATGTTCCTTGAAAATATTAAAATACTCTTGTTAATAAATAAATGCCAGGGTCAGGGTACAAACATAAAACACAATTACAGTGCCTGTAAATCTGCATGTTTGCAAATATATCATAACCAGATACATGCAGTGTTAGTGAAAGGACAGAGCTGTCTTGGCTGCTCCCAGCTCCTTGAGTGCCTAGGTTATTTTACTGGGAAGCCTAGCTCCTCCTCAGAGTCATTTAACATCATCTCTTTACAATTAGGAGCGGCATGCAGGGAAATGTGGCTTTTGCAGACACCAGTACTAAATCAGAGGACTCTCTCCTGCTGAACCTGAACTGGATCTCACAGTCCTTGTCAGCACAGAGTTCCAGGCAGCTGCTGTGCATCAGTTCGTGTTGGTTTACAGCAGGGGTCCTCAAACTTTTTAAACGGGGCTAATTCACTGTCCCTCAGACCGTTGGAGGGCCGTTGGAGAGTGTGGCACACATTCCACACATGCACACTGTGGGCACAGGATGAGTCAGCTGCTAAGCAGGATAGGCAGCGGCTGCAAAAACACCCGGCAGGCTGGATAAATGTCCTCAGTGGACTGCATGTGGCCTGCAGGCCGTAGTTTGAGGACACCTGGTTTACAGGATCAAAACTACCGTCAGACAGCAGAGTGGAAACTGGCACCAATTGCAACAGAAAAAAAAACTGATGGCCCCTACTGTGGTCTGAATATCTGTGCCCCCCCAAAATTGGTATGTTGAAACCCAGTCACCAACACCAGTGATGGTGTTAGGAGGTATAGGGCATTTGTGAGGTTATGAATAGGATTAATGCACTTACAAAAGAAGCTCCAGGGCCAGGCACAGTGACTGACACCTGTAATCCTAGCATTTTAGGAGGCTGAGGTGGAGGATCACTTGAAGGCAGGAGTTTGAAACCAGCCTGAGCAAGAGCAAGACCCCTGTCTCTACAAAAAGTAGAGAAAGTAGCTAGCTGTGGTGGTACACACCTGTAGTCCCAGCTACTGGAAAGGCTGAGGCAGGAGTTCAAGGGTACAGTGAGCTATGAGGACTGCACTCTAGCCAGGGTGACAGAGTGAGACCCTCTCTCAAAAAAAAAAAAAAAGCCCCAGAGAGCTGCCTTGCCCCTTCTACCATATGAAGACATGCTGCAAAGATACAGTCAATGAACAAGAAAGTGGGCCCTCCCCAGACACCTGTCTGTCATCACCTTGATATTAGATTTCCCAGCATCCAGAATTGTGAGATATAAATTTCTGTTGTTTATAAAACACCCAGTTTATGGTATTCTGTTATAGCAGTCCAAATGGGCCAAGACAGCCCCCAAGAAGAATGTATGATCTGCCTAGGATCCAGATGGTTTCATTTCTTCTCTCATGGGCTGCTCTCTCTAGCTGGTACGGAGATCAGTGAAGCACACAAACATATCAAACGTGGCAACTACGTAGGACATGTCAATACGTGGAAGTGTACAAGTGAAGTCATATTTTAAAAGCAGAACACAGAATATTTTGTAGTCTGCTCCATCACATGTTCATAGATTTGGAAGAGAATTTGGAAATGGTTGAAATTTTTTATGCAACTCATTCCTTTATTTTGTTTAAGCTTTAAAACATATATTGGTACATAAAAAATTTAAGTCTTAGCTACCCAGAAACTCCAAATATCTAGAAGGAGGCATTTCCCAAAGGTCTGTATAACTTGGATTTTACTACAGTTTGAAAACTGTTAAGGGCTGATGCAGTTGGTGAAATCATATATACTCACAGAGAAAAGAGCAATTGCTATAATATATATAATATTAACCATTATATAATACTTTATATAATACCTATAATTTATCAGGCACTGCTGTAAGTACTTTATATTCAATATCTTGCAAGCATCCTCTGTGAAGTAGGTTTTACTGTCTTCAATTTGGAGTACTGTTAATTATTACAGTAAACTACACAGAATTGAATCACTTAAAACATGGAATACTATAAAAAATACAATGTTAAATGAAAAATAGAAGTTATAGCATAGGTATAGAAAATTTCAAAACTTACAAAGTTAAACAATATTTACACATCCATATATTGTAAGACTATAAGGAAAGCCAAAGGATTAATTGTTTTAAAACTCTAGATAACTGGTTCTCCTAGATGGGGGAGGCAAAGATTAGACTTGGGAAAGACCATGCAGAAGGCTTCATAGGTGGTGGTACAGTTGTATATGTTAGATAATTATCGGTACAGGGTATTTCTTTTATTTTTCTTTATAGTGTATATATGTATATATAATTTTGTATGTATAAAATAGTTCACAATTTTTTTAAATCATAAAACAATTGTCTTGAGACAAGCTTACAATTGTTACAATTGTTGACAACCTTACAATTTGCTTAAAGTGTACAGTGACTTTTAGTATATTTGCGGATATGTGCAGCCAACACCACGGTCAATCGTAGAATATTTTCATCACCTCAAGAAGAAACCCCATACCCTTTAGCTATCACCCTCCTCCATCCTCCTCCCCCAGTCGTAAGCAATCATGATATTTACTTGGTTTCTGTAAACTTGTCTTTCTGGACATTTTACATAAGAGGAATCATAACGTGGACTTTTGTGACTGGCTTCTTTCACGTGGCATAAAGTCTGCAAGGTTCGCCCAAGCTACAGCACATGTCTGTACTTCATTCCTTTTAGGGCCATCATAAGTTTTTTAAACATCCTTTATTTTGAATGCTGAGGAAAAATAGTTTAGTCAGAGGAAATAAGACAGAAGTTTCTCTGGAGATCCCAAAGGACCTAAAACGACTTCCAAGATCTCTGGAGGTGGCTGAGGCTGATTCTTGTTCCAGAATATAACTGACTTTTCCCAGAACTGGGACTTCTGTGCTGTGGGTTGGAGTTTTGGCTATGTGAATGGGGTGGGGGAGTTATTTTACTGAGGGAAGGGGACAAAAGTGGATGAAGGAAAGAGACACTGCAGAAGGCCAGAAGGCGGGAGGGCTGGAGGGAGCTGCCTAAAGGGGACTGAGCAGAGCTGTGGGCGGGGACAGGACAGGTGCAGGTGCAGCCAGGTCCAGGCCCTGAGGGCAAGGGTAGGGGGATGCTGGAAGAGTGTCTGATTGTAAATCCAGAATCCCAGCAGCTGGAGTCGCAAGGGGGCCTAGTTGCCCCTCACAGGCAGGGCGCCCGGGCTGGGCAGAGGGGCGTAGGCTTGGGCCCAGGCAGGGCGTCGGCGGGCTCCTGCGCTGTCTATCTGTGCCTGGAAGTCGTGGGGAGATATAGGGAGAGCCTGCATTTATCCCTCATGCCAGTTGAAAGCATTTATTTGTTTAATCAACAACCTCTTAGTGACGTGCCTGCTGTGACAGACACTGCAAAGCACTACAGGTACAGTATCACACATCCCTGCCTTGCAGGGACCTCCCTTCTCAGGAACACTTGTTATTTTTTCCCATCTGTCCGCGGTTCCTGGAAGGGTAGGAACTGCATAGAATGGGAAAGTTACAACTATTGTTAATTAATAATTGAAGAAATGAAGCTTTTTACATTCACATTTTTTAAACAAAAATGCAGCATCTGAATGGATATAGCATTTCTATATTATGATGAAAAACCAATCGGTCACACAACAGTATGAATATCCTTCACACTGCTGAACTTTACACTTAAAATGGTTAAGATAGTTAAGTGTCATATTGTGTGTATTTTACCATAATTAAAAATAAGAAAAAATGCAGTATCTGAGATGCAGAACTCTGTATCTTTGGCTTTTTTTTTAAAAGGTAGTAATACACACAAAATAGGAATTGAAAAAACCAATTTCCCAATATTAATGTTCACATTGATGTCAATGGGAGGTGTTTGTTATAGGGTTCCCCCATAAAAAGTAATTACATACTTAGGTACTTCAGATGTTTTTATTAATATAAAGGGAGACGGTGAGAAAAATAAATACGTGACACATAATAAATGACACATACTTAAATTTTCTTGCATTTCAAACTACTGTGTGATTATTACATGGATTTATTGATCTGAAATTTTGTCAGTAACACATTTGTTTATAATTAAAATGTGGATTTCATCTCTTTTTTTCCTCTTAAGTTCAGTCATATTCCTGAGCAGCCATCAAAGCATTTTTACATCCAGACAAGGTGTCTCTCCCTGAAAATGTTGTTTATTGGAAAAGAAAAAGGACATTCCTTGAGTCAGCTAACCTTGGCTGTTGTGCATGCTTTCACTAGAGTGTTATTTATTTAGCATGTCTGTGAAGTTTTGCTCCCTTCGTAATACCGTAGCCCCTGTCTCCCTGAATTCAGCAAGCACAGTCCCATTACAACCCCAGTGGCAAGCACACAGCACCCTCTCAGTCTGGAACCCCGTGTGCAGGAAGGGTCTTGGGAACTTGCTGAAAGCGTTGGAAGACGTGTCCCATTTATATAACGCACGTGCCTGTGAATATTAGGTGCAATGTGACTTTAGGTTCAATTCGTCATGTTCTTTGTCCCAGTTGTGGCCTGCAACTAGTATTTCAGATGATAGAAACTAAAAGTGCTGACAAGCCATGGAAAGAAAAACCCTGTGGTTTCTGAGAGGTTCAAACTTAATCTTGGCCTTGTTCCCTAATCACACTGGAGGAAGAAAATCTATGAAAATGGAAATGTAAGGATGTGCAGCCAATCCTTGGAAAACTCACTAAATTATAAAGGTCTTGAGGACGAAGACAACGTCTTCTCATTGATTCTGCAACCCCAGTGCAAAATGATGTCGAATCCTAGGATGATATTGAAATGGATGTATTGTGTTTAATATTAAACCTAAAATGTAAAGTTGTATTGGGGTGAAAAGCTTTGTTAAACCTTTATTCACAAATGGAAACAATAAAGTGACAAATTATTTTTAAATTTCAGATTTCATAACTTTCCTGGCCTCTGGTCTTTTGAGGAGGCAACCTGAATTTTGAAAAGGGAAACAGTCCTCTAGCGCAACAATGTCCAATAGAATAGAAGGTGACCATGCTGTGATTAAAAATTTTCTAGTAGTCACATTAAAAACAGGTGAAATTGATTGTAATATTATTTATTTAACCCAATATATCTCAAATGCTATTTTAATGTGTGATGAATATAAAATTATTAATGAAGTACAGTTGTGCATCACTTGACAATGGGAATACATTCCAAGACGTGTCATTAGTCTGTTTCTTTGTTGTGTGACCATGACAGAGTGTACTTACACAAACCTAGGGGGTACAGCCTACTATACACCTAGGCTGTGTGGTTGCCTGTGGCACCTGGGCTACACACCTGCACAGCATGTTTCTATACTGAACACTGTAGCCAGTTGTAATACAATGGTATTTGTGTATCTAAACATAGAAAAGGTATACCAAAAGTACATTATAATCCAATATTATAATCTTAGGGGACCACCATCATATATGTGGTCTACTGTTGACCAAAACGTCATTATGCAGTACATGACTGTACTTTACATTTTTTTCATACTAGATCTTTGAAAGGTACTCTGTATCTCACAATTCCAGCACATCTCAATTCAGAGCAGACACGTTCCATGTGTCAGTAGGCCCACGTGGCTGGTGGCTGCCACTTTGGCAGTGCAGCTCTGAGGGCTCTGTCTCCCTCAAACTCAGGAAGGTGAAGCATCTGAACCCCTCTTCTCTGCCAGCGATGAGGGAGCACCACCTCCCTACCCACCTCTTCCCTCAGGCCCAGAGTGGGGGAGATGGTGCCCCAAGAGAGAGCAGAGGGCTACAAGCAGGAAGTGTAGAGCAGTGGACTGCTGCTTCCACCTTCTGCTTAGCAGGGCTCCATCCCTGCACAGAGACCATCCATGATCAAAGGGCAGTGGGGTCCCAGGAGGAGGGAACCCCATGCTTTCAGATCTGTCCATAGCTTTTACCTCCAGACTTTAGATTTGGAAGGAATAAAGGCAAACTTCTTACTTTGTAATTTGGCTTTGGGGCCCTAGGGAACAGGGTGTGGCTGTCTGTTTCCTCCTGTGGTGTGGGGTGGTGTGTGAGTTGAAGCATCGATCACATGCATACATGTCTGTTAATGAGGAAAAAAGCCCAATATCTGTAAAATAATTTAAAGAAGTTTATTCTGAGCCAAATATGAGTGACAATGGCCCCGAGCTACATAGTCGGAAGAGTTCCTGAGAAAGTGTGCCAGTTTGGTTTTATATATTTTAGGCAGACAGGAATTGCAGTTAAAATAAAAAATCAGTACATGGAAGGTCTATATTGGTTTGGCTTGAAAAGGCAGGACATCTCCAAGCAGGGGCTTACAGGTCATAGATGGGTTCAGAGATTCTTTGATTTATAATTGGTTAAAGAAATAAAGGTTTGTCGAAGGCTTTGACTTAGTAGAAAGGAATGTTTTAAGATAAGGAAGTCTATTAATCACAGAGCCAGCCACAATGTACTAACTCAAAGTGATCTGTGAAGCAAATGGGTGGCCTGCTGGTGTGACTTAACCTTTGCCTTGCATGGCCTTAGGTCCTGTTTGCAAGTTTGCCACAAAGAGTCCGTTTTGTCAGTCTTATGATCTCCATGTTAACATTAATGCTGGTCAGTTGTAGTGTCTAAACTCCAAAAGAGAGGAGGAATAAGGAGGCGTAGCCAACTTTCCTTTCCATTATGGCCAAGAACTCAGTTGTAAGGTTTTTCTGGGGTCCTCTTGGCCAAGAGCAGGCCTTTTCAGGCAGTGGAGAGGCTTAGGATTTTATTTTTCATTTAGGGTGCCTACTTTTTGCCAGGTAACTTGTAATCAACAGGTCATTGAATCCTGTGTGCACTGGGTTTGTGTATTAGTTAGCTATTGCTGTATAACAAACCATCCCAAAACATTTAGCTCATGATTGAGCTGGTAAGCAATTCAGGCTGGGCTCAGCCAGGCTCCTTCATGCACATGCACATATGTGTGTAGGGGGCAATTTTAGCTGCTGCATCTCTGTTTCTGGGGGTCAGCTGGCTATCAACGGGGGCACCTTGGTTCTCCTCCCTCTGGTATCTGATCCTCCAGCAGGATGATGGGCTTGTTCTCATGGAGATGGCAGGTTTCTAAAAGAAAAAACAGAAGCAGTCAAGATCTTTTGAGCCTAGACCTGAAACTGGCACACCGTCATACCCACTGTATTCTATCGGCCAGAGCAAAGAAGCCCAGCCCAGATTCTGCCTCTCAATAGGACAGCTGTGAAATCCCAATGCAAAGAGCTTGGATACAGAGAGGGATGAAGAAATGCTGCTGTTTTTTCAATCAGTATCATTATGCCTTTTCTTGCAGATGAGGTTTACATAACTGTTCCAGGTCAAGTTCAAAGCCCAACAGTTACTAAGCAGTTGTGCCAGGACTCAGTCGCAGTAACTGTGCCTGACCCTAAAGCTCATGCACCTCCATAGAACAGACTACGCATGCAGCTTGCCTAGGCCTTTGAGGTCCTGGAAAGTGACTCTACTGCAGCAGAAGGAGGGTTCCATTGGGATTCCCGTCCATCTGGCACTCACCATTCACCATTTGGAATAATCCCCTCCAGAGAATACATGTGTCCTAGAAGGATTTGGAATAATTTAGGGAATGGCTAAGAGCTGAGTTTAGAAATAAACACACTAGCAATGTATTTTTCATTTCTAATTATAAGAGAAATTTGAAAACACAGTGCACTCCACGTTTGCAAATTCTTTTCATCCTTTTTCAGTATTTGTAGGCTATTTATGATTTTCAACTCTAAATCAAATTGTGCCTGAAACAGCCTCTTACTCTAAAAAACAAGTGACATAAAGATAGAACTTCTGAGAAGATATTTCCTCCTGCTGCAATTTATCCAAACAGCTGAGTGCATCTTAAAGCAGTCCTCTGATTTTAACAGGGCAAAGCTATGTCTAACACCCCAAACTGGGGCAAATTCCCATAGCGCATATGGAAATCATGCACAACTAAGGCATCCCTCACCCTGAACCAGTGGTCCACATCCCTGGCTGCACATGAAAATCATTTGGGGGGCTTTTAAAATTCCCAAAACCCAAGTTGCAACAGACCAATTAAATCAGCTTCCCTGGAGTAGGACGTGAGCAGCAAACAGTGTTGCTGAAAGCTCTCAAGGTGATTACAGTGCACATTCAAGGCCGAAAACCACTGCTTTAGACCAACATCTTTTGGTGAACTAGTTGCAAATGATTTCTCAAATAAATGTAAAATGTTTGATGCTGAGTGTAGACTTCCAGTTTTACCTATATTACCTACTTACAATCTTTGCACAAACTGACCCTCTACTACTTGGTTTGTTCCTGACTCAGCCCGATTGCACAAGTATTGAGGGCATTCTATGTGCAGGGCGCTGTGCAAGGCGCCATGGCCTTGGTGAGCATCACCTTGGGCAGGGGCAGCGGGGTGGGGACTTTGCTGCACCATAAAAACTGAAAATCATGCCACTTACCAAATTGAGGCAAAAATGTAAAGACCTGAAGGGTTAGGACATGAATAGATACTTTGGAATATTAAAATCCATCTGATGATGCTGTGAGCAAACCGGTTCCAAAATGCTATTATTCTGAAATAATTGAGTTAGGATTTTTGTGTCAGTGTGATGCTAGCCTCAAAGCATGGATTTGGAAGTGCTTTCTCCTCTTCAGTTTTTTGGAAGAGTTTGAAAATGTTAGGCCAGGTGTGGTAGCTCACGCCTGTAATCCTAGCACTCTGGGAGGCACAGGCAGGAGGATCGCTTGAGCTCAGGAGTCCAAGACCAGCCCGAGCAAGAGCAAGACTCATCTCTACTAAAAATAGGAGAAATTAGCCAGGTATGGTGGTGGGAGCCTGTGGGAGGCTGAGGCAGGAGGATCGTTTGAGCCCAGGAGTTTGAGGTTGCTGTGAGCCAGGCTGATGCCACGGCACTCTGGCCTGGGCGACAGAGCAAGAAAGACTCTGTCTCAAAAAAAAAAAAAAAAAAGGAACATGTTTGATAGAATTCCAGTGAAGCCCTATCAGGTACAGGGCTTTCGTTTTTGTTTTTGGTCAACTTTTTGATTACTGATTCAATCTCCTTAGTTATGGATCTATTCAGATTGTCTATCTTTGCAATTCAGTGTTGATAGGTTCTGTGTCTCTAGGTATTTGTCTATTTTATCTAGGTTGTCAAGTTTGTTGGCATACAATTAATTGTTCATAGTATACTCTTATAATGTTTTTTATTTCTATAAATTGATTATGTTCCCACTTTGATATTGATTTCAGTAACTTGTTTCTTTTGTTTTTTTCTTAGTCTAGCTAAAGGTTTGTCAATTTTGTTAATCTTTGTGAAGAAATAGCTTCTGGTTTTGTTGATTTTCTTGTGTTTTTCTATTCTCCATTTTATTTATCTCTGCTCTGATCTTTACTATTTCCTTCCTTTTGCTAACTTTGGGTTTAGTTCCTTTTTTTCTAATTCCTTAAATTGGGTCCATAAGTTTTGGTATGTTGTGTTTTCATTTTCATTTGTCTCTAAGCATTTTCTTATTTCTCTCAATTTCTTCTTTGATCCATTGGTTGTTTAAGAGCATGTTGTTTAATTTCCACAAATTTGTGAATTTTCTAGTTTTCCTTCTATTACTGATTTCTAACTTCATCCTGTTGTAGTTAAAGAAGATACTATGTGTGATATCTATCTTTTTGAGCCTATTTAGACTTGATTTGTAGCCCAGCTTATGATCTATCCTGGACAATGTCCTGTGTGCACTTCAGAAGATTGCTTATCCTGTTGTGGTGTTAGAGTTTTCTCTATGTGTTTGTTAGATCTAGCTGGTTTATGGTGTTGTTCATGTCCTCTATTTCCTTTCCTATTTCTGTCTGGTTACTCTCTTATTGATAGTGTGGTATTGAAGTCTCCAGTATTTTTATAGAACTGCCTATTTCCATCATTCATGCTCAAAGCCCATGGACAGCAGGACTGCTCTCAAAGAACACACCATATTCTCAGACTGTCTTCTCAAACACGTGTGCCCATCGTGGATTGGGGAAAGAGGGGAGAAAGGGGAGAGAGAAAGGAAGGGAGACTGAGCAGTTGTTACTAAAATTAAAATATTTTCTTCTTTTTTAAAAAAAAATCTAATATGTAGAACTGCCCCAATATTTTTCAATTTAAGGGAGAGGCGGGCACTTATTAATGCTGGCCTATACTAGAATCCAGCTTAAATGTATAAAAAGGTATACATTTATTTACTTTAAGATCTATTAAGATCAGTATTTTAAGGACTGAATAGAGTAGCATGAGTTTCGAGGACACTATTTGGTCAGCATGGAATTTTAATACTGCACAGGATACTATCGATGCCCGGTGGAAGCCATAACTGGGAACCACCACAAGGCTGAGCTGCCCCCTCCCTGGACTTTCAATGTTCCAGTGAGGCAGGTTGTGGTCGAGTCACTCCAGGACAACAGGTAAGAAGGAGAAAAGGAGGAGAGGTAAACTCAGAGCTGCAGCCTGCACTTATGCAGGTCTTGCTCTGCAAACCCTCCAGGCAAGCTCCACATAATCTACAAAATCCACAACATGACCTTTTCTGTGTTTTGATTCTTCCTAAACAATTTGAGAAACAATGTAGATTTCTTATTAAATAATAGAATAAATGTGGAATAATAACTATGTTATCAGCATAGTGCATATGAAATGAAAGATAGTAAATAAATGGTTTCCTTTTCCTTCCTTGTTTTTTATGGAGATGGGGGCTAATTCAGCCAAAAGGTATAAAAGGCACAATTTCCCTGGAATTTGTGAATTGAGATATCACTCCAGCATAAAGAATCAGGCTAAGAAACAGCTATTGCCAGCTGCATCTTTGAGCAGCTTGAGCTGATTCACCATTACCATGATTATGTTTTTACAAATCTATTCAGTAATTCACACGTGTAATGCCCTTCAAGCCGGGTTGGGCTATAACACTGGTTAGCTGCACTAATTAGCTGAATTCACAGAAGAGTATCTGGAGTTAGTTATCAGAGGGTGATATGCACATTAATGCAAAGTGTATGTAAATAGTTTCTAATTCCAAACGTTGCCTCTAGAAAAAATTTCCACAACACAACTGCTGTATGCTGCCTACACACCCCTCTCGCCATCAGATGGCACTTGCAGGTGGAGACACCATTAATCATGACAGCAAACCCTGCTGCTGTGAGGGCACTCGGGTCTCCCAAATGGACAAGCCCTGGACCATGACTCTAAAGGGAGAGAAGGGAAAGGGCTGCAGTTCCTGGAACTCAAAGGTCTGACAAAGGTGGCAAAGGAGGGAGAAAAAGGAGAATCCAGGCTGATTCCTCAGCAGGCCCGGGTCATTCCAGTCTCTAGTCCCTGCTGGTGTCAGTCAGAGTGGGAGTGACCAGCCCTGCTTTGACAAGGGCCTGCAGGTGGACCTCAGGGTGCCACGCTGAGCCCTGGGGACAGCAGCCACTTGGGCAATGTGCTGGATGCTAATGGTTTGTTCAGGGAAACACAAAGTGGGTGCTCCTCACCAAATGCCAGGGCTCCGTAGAATCTGTGGGACCACTGACAATCGTGTGAAATGAATGATGCTGCACTAAACAATCCAGGGCCTGTCTCCTTTGGGGTTTGCCTGGTTATCTCAGGATGAGTTAAGAAGTAGGAAATTCTCGTGTTAGAAAACGACTGTGCATATTCTAAATTGTCATCATTTGTTGCCAACAGCTTAACATAAATGTGTCCCTGTGAATGCTCCCACCAATAATAAATGAGAAGGCATTTTTCCCAGTTCCTCCCTCACATGGGTATTGCGAGTTTTTCCATCTCTGCCAATGTCATGCTTATAAATGTATGCTTTTATATTCATTTATAATACTAGTGATGCCTAAAATATTTTCATATTTTAATTAAACTTTGGTACTTCCATTTTTTAACTGCCTATTCTTGACATTTTACTACTATGGCGTTATTTTCTTACTAATTTATCCATCACGTGTATTGCATATATTGCAAATATTTGGTCATTTCATCCTTCCTTATGGTATTTAATAATCAAGAAAAGTAACCATTTAAAATTTTCATCAAAAAATATAAATCATGGCACCTTCATAAACAGGTAAACCATTTTTTTTTCACACCTAGCTTGATAGTGCATGCAAGTAGTTCCACCTGATATTTCAGGAACCTGTTCCTTGAGCTTTAGGAAGATTACTGTGCTACAATAAACTACCAGAAATGCTTGTGGTATATTTAAATCATATGGGAAACACTGTCAAATAAAAAATATTGTTTAACTTTCTTTGGGTATATTTGTATAAATGTGTTATTCACATATGCTCCAAAATTGTACAAGACTCCTAAAATTCTACTATGTCTTAGTATATGTTATCAGTAATAATTATGATCATTATGTTAAATTGTTTGGACTTTTGGGCTCAAGTGATCCTCCTAAAAATATAAAAACTTGTTATATGCCAAAAAAATAACCAAATTTCCTTGTTAATTGTGTCCTTAACCATGGCTATTCTAACACCTTTGTCATTCACAGATTTTTACTGTTTCACTTTTATTCTTCTCAAAAAGAGGTTTATAATCAGCTATCTTCCAAAATATGCTTCTTTAAAATTCATAAAAAAGTCTCTGACAAGTACTCTTTTTTTTTTTTTTTTGAGACAGAGTCTCACTTTATTGCCCAGGCGAGAGTGAGTGGCGTGGCGTCAGCCTAGCTCACAGCAACCTCAAACTCCTGGGCTCAAGCAATCCTGCTGCCTCAGCCTCCCAAGTAGCTGGGACTACAGGCATGCACCACCATGCCCGGCTAATTTTTTCTATATATATTAGTTGGCCAATTAATTTCTTTCTATTTATAGTAGAGATGGGGGTCTCGCTCTTGCTCAGGCTGGTCTCGAACTCCTGAGGTCAAACGACCCGCCCACCTCGGCCTCCCAGAGAGCTAGGATTACAGGCTTGAGCCACCGCACCCGGCCTGACAAGTACTCTTGAATAGAGGTTTCTGATAAATTTAGAGATCATGCCATTAGATTAGGTAAAAACTTCCAGGACTCTAATTAAAAAGCTAATGCATTCATAAAAATTGCTTATCAAACATCAAACAAGAGTTAATTACATGAGACCCAACTAATAGAGGACTAAAAAGATTTTTTTATAAACTTTTTGTTTAAAACATTGCTGATTCTTTTTATGTTTTGTTTTCCAAAAGTCAAAAAAACTTTTTTTACTTTTAGCTATTGATAACTCACAACAACTTGGGTAAAGTATATTTTATAAACAAAATCTAAAACATTTATCTTTCTACCTAATTTCTCCAAGATTTGAAAACTATGGTATTCTTAATTTATGATAATATAGCTATTTACATAATAATTTCAGTAAAAATCTATTTTCTTTTATAACAGGTCACAATTAGAGACACTAGTTATTTTACTAATGCTTTTACTAAAAAGACGTATTTTCAGATATGACCTGACTACTTTGAAAAATTGAGGTTGACTTTATAGAGCCAATAAAAAGCCCCTTAAAAAGACTGGCCTAGTACCTTGTCTGCACAGGTCCTTTACAAGGTTCTTGACCTGTAATAAGTAAAAAAAAAAATCACATTCGGACAGGTCCAGGAAACTTAAGTTATTTTGAAACCTCAAAAAAGAGAAATTCACCCAATTCATATAAGTATGATAGTCAGTCTGATGACAAATCCTTAACTTGACTAGTCTCAAGGCTTTTAAAAGTCTAATCTGAGATTCTTTATTTAAAAAGTTCTAACAAAGCCAATTTTAAAAGACCTTATATGGTCAATCACTATTCTTACTACACTTCATACAATCAGGCCAAGTAAAATAAGACTAGAACTTATTTTACAGATAAATTAGTCCACTGTGATTTGTCTTTGGTAAAAATGGGGAACTAGAAAGAAAAAAATTATTTTTTAAAAAAACCTATAATATACCTCTTATTAGATTCTAACACTGTTCATCGTTTTTGAGTTTTTATTATTTACCTACAATTTAGACTAAATCCTGAATTTTTTCTTGGCTACATGTTTTTAAACTAATGTCTTCAGGGTTTTTTTCCTTCCATTTTTCTGACTTAGACTCAATAAAATTAACACTACTTTTTTCCCCTAAGACCTACAAACTGAAGTGCATACATTGTGACCTATAAACTACAAGTAGAAAAAACTTGTCAGATTGCCACTCACTTTCACTAAGATACTTTGAGTCTAACATCTAGACACCTCTACTGGCTTCTCTCCAGACTCTGAAAAAATAGTTTACACGTTGTTCCAAACATTAACTTTTGTTTTTCTTCTGTTTAAAAGCCCATCTGCAATGCCATCTCCTAAAATGAGATACAAGTGTTTAATGGGACTGGCTTACTCCCAGAAATGAGAAACTGATTTAATGAGATCGTTTGCCACTTGGCTATTAACTCAATTTTTCTTTCCATATCCTCAAACTCAGCTCCTTCCTTCCTTCCTTCCTTCCTTCCTGCCTGCCTGCCTGCCTGCCTTCCTGCCTTCCTTCCTTCCTTCCTTCCTGCCTTCCTTCTTTCTTTCTTTCTTCTTTTGTTTGAGGCAGAGTCTCACACTCTGTTGCCCGGGCTAGAGTGCAGTGACATCAGCCTAGCTCACAGCAACCTCAAACTCCTGGGCTCAAGCAATCCTTCTGCCTCAGCCTCCCAAGTAGCTGGGACTATAGGCATGCACCACCAGCCTGGCTAACTTTTTCTATATATTTTTAGTTGTCCAGCTAATTTCTTTTTCTATTTT
>VSMD01090446.1:0-115508 GCA_008750895.1 Mirza zaza | reverse complement strand
GGGGGCAGGGCCTACCCAGGGAGGGACCAGGGGGCAGGGCCTACCCAGGGAGGGACCAGGGGGCAGGGCCTACCCAGGGAGGGACCAGGGGGCAGGGCCTACCCAGGGAGGGACCAGGGGGCAGGGCCTACCCAGGGAGGGACCAGGGGGCAGGGCCTACCCAGGGAGGGCCCAGGGGGCAGGGCCTACCCAGGGAGGGACCAGAGGCTGGGACACAGTGACTTGAGGGTTCTAAAATGGGACCTGCCACTTGCCCTAGATGATGGCATCTCTCTGGACCTCAGTTTTTGTACCTGTTCTATCTGTTAAACTAGACCCTGTGATTTAGAAGGATAAAAGAGACTCCAAAGAGTGTTTGGAAAGTTAAAACGTGTCAAAGTGGAAGGGTTTCTTTGGACTGTGAATCTCACATCTCTCTCTGGCATACACACGTGTTTGCTCATCAGGGAATTGAAACTTCATTTTTTAAAAAAAATGTTTATAACTTACTTGAAGGAAGCCAACTTTAATCGCCTGGTCGGATGAGGGGTGGGAGCGGACCGCTTATTTGCAGAGATTCTCCCAGGGAATGAAGGAATGACACTAAGGCCTAGCATGTGAGTTTTATGAAGATTCCTGTGACGAGAGCCATTGTTAAGCCTGCTGATTAGGGTAGGAGACTGGGAGTCATTTTGAGCCAAACTCCTCACTTAACAAATAAGGAAACTGAGGCCCAGACAGAGGGAAGTGATTTGCCTGAGGGCACGCAGCTGTGGGCCAGTGTCACCTCTAGAATTCTTTGAGACTCATTGAAACAACCTTCCCTGACCTGGACCTCAATCTCACCTCCCCCCAGCTCCACCCCAGAGTGAAGCCAGGTTTTCGGATGTGAGCCTTTCCCCCAGGGCGTTGGTGGAGCTGTTTCTGGGGCTTTCGCAGCATTTTGGGCTGCTCCGGTGAGGCCATTCTCTGGCACTGTGTCTCTCAAACCAGCAGAGGCAGGAGGCTTCAGGGGTTAAAGAGCATTCAGTGGTGTGGGATTTAGCAGAGGTGACAGAGGTGAGATCTTCATGAGCACTGTGTACTTGGTCAGTTTACAACTTGCTGTTAATAGAGGCCATTAATCACGGCCAACTGCAGCTGGCTCAGCCCGGGACAGGGACGGTCCGCCATCCTGCGGGGGTGGGGGGGAGCGGGCAGGCGGGAGGACCAGGGAAAGAGCTCCTACTGTCACCCCTGAGCCTGACCATCAGTCCCGGGAGGAAGGCAGTGGGACAGTGCTCCCAACGTGAAGATACTGGCACATGTAATTGGCGTCACACTCTCTTCTCCCAAATCCCCCAAATGTCCCAGCCTAAGTAAAGTGCCTAACAGTGTCTGGCACACACTTGGTGCTTAATGAATACTCAAAAAAACAAAAACAAAGCCAGTCTGGAATTTGGAAGGTCTTGCCGCAAACATCAGGATATTGTTTTATCCCCGGTTTACAAGTGTGGAAACAGAGGTGTGGAAAGGTTAAATGATTTGACCTCTCGCAGAGCAAGGAAGCGGCAAAGCTCAGATCCAAACCCAGACCCTCTGGCTCCAGAGTCCATGCTCTGAGCCACCCAGCAAGGATGGGCCTGGGAAGAACTTTCTAGAAGTATGGTTGTCAGCCTCAGACTCCAGCCACCCAAGAGATCCTCCCTCCCTCCAGCGGGGCGTGTGCGGCTCTCCCCGGAGAAGGGTGACCAAGGTGACCTCTGGAGGCCCTTGCAGACGCCTGATCCTCCGACCGCCCCTGGAGGATCCCTCCCTCTCACGCTTCACCTGCTCCTCTTTCTGCGCCGTCCAAGCGGCCGCTCCGGGCCTCCTTGATCGAGTCCAGCTGTCGCTGTGGGACCGGGAGGGGAGCGTGTGCAAACCCTGCAGGATTAGGGGTGTTGATGAGGCGCCCATCAGAAAACAACATCACAAGACAGGGCCTCTCTATTTCACGAGTCACAAGGGCTGCGCCTGGAGCCCTCTTCCCGATCCTCCCGCCACCCGGCCCTTCTCGCGTCCGCCTGACCCTGCTCTCACAGCTGCCGGGGTTTCGCCGTCTTCTGCCAGACCTTCCACGTTCTCCCCCCATCGTCCGGTTTTAGCTCGCAGGCGAGGGGGCCTGGGAGGTGAAGGGGCCCACTTCCTGCTTCTCCGCGGGCCGGGCGCCCCTGCTCCACGCCCCCTGAGCGCTCTTCTTAGACATCGCCACGGAAGGCGGCTCTCCGTGCTCCTTGTCAACGCGTCTCAGCACGTTTACGGGGCCAGGGCATTGGTGGGGTGGGGTTTCTGGGGGGCAGGCTTTCGGGGACCTGTTAGGACACACACGTTCCAGCATGAAAAGATTTCAGCTCGTCTAGCCCAGGGCTCTGCCGATTTTTCCTTGGTTTCAGATTTTCCAGATGGTGACTATTTTAGGCAGGCCACTCGCGTTCTGCTGCAACTACTCAAGTCTGCTGTTGTAACCCCAAAGCAGCCACAGATGATATATAAATAAATGAGTGGCTTTTTCCAGTGAAAAATTTAGGCTGTGGACCAGATGTGGCCAGTGCTCTGGCCTCTGATAGAAGGCAGTTTAGGGCTGGGGCCTGGGTGGGCAGGCAGCAGCGGGCAGTTTCTGTGTGATGCCGCAGGCTGGCGAAGGCACACCCTGGGCCTGCACACGTGGGGGCAGCTCCCACCCCCAGCCCCCCACCCCAGAAGTGGGGAGTGGGAGCGCTGGGGCTGTGGGCGCTGTCTCAAGAGTGAGGCGCCCACAGGTCTTCTGAGCGCTGTGTTCAGGCCTCCGACCCCCTCCCCCTGGGCGGGCGCCCTGCGCAGGCCTTGCCAGGGGTAACGCCCCGCTCTTCTGCCCCTGGTGCAGCAGCAGCTCTCTGGGCCTTTCCCCCTTCACTTAGGGAAAAGTCTCGAAGCCCATGTGTGGCTGGGGAGAGGCTTTTTTGTGTGGAACCGGATGTCCGGCAGCTCCTGGGGAGTCTTTGATGAGAAGGGGCTTTGAGGAATCAGCTCGGATATGACGACGTGCGTTTCCGGCCTGTTTTGGTGGGTTCCTCTCCATACCCATCGCTCCTCACCTCTTTGGAAAACCCGTCCTCACGTCTTTTCCCCCCTTTTCTTTGGGACCAGCCATAAATGGCCCAATCACAGCCCTGGGGCAGTGCCAGGCCTGTGACTGTGGAGTCGCTGCCTCTCTCGGTTTCAGGGTTTTGTGCCTTTGAGGGATTCTCGGGGGGGTGAGTGGAATGAGCCTGCCTGGCAGCTCAGCCGGGCCTTGGTTACCAGCAAAGCACGTTTATGGGATATTAAAAATGGATTGCAAACAAATATTCTCTCTCCATTCCTGGCCTTTGTCTCTGACCTCTTGCCCCTTGGGGTGGCTCTCAGGACAGGGGCTTGGGGTGAACGTAGAGTCTCCCCAACTCCCTGCCATAGGATACCTGCTCTCCTTCCCCACGGTTCTAGGTTCTTCTCACCTTCTCTGTCCCTGGCAGAAAAGCTGACGATTAATTTAAGGCAATTAACAGCCTAGGCAGCTCATGCGATTGCTAGAGCTGAGAGGTGCTAAATCTTTCCCAACCAGTCAAGGGCAGCCACTTGTAGGTCGTTGAGCAGGGACAGCCTGTCTCAAGTTCAGAGATCAGCCTTGCTGGGCAAGGAGCTCAACCCCAGCACCTGTGGGCCCGAGCCAGCCACTTTCTGACCATCCTGCCCACCCTCTCCACCCCTCATGCAGTCATTCGGTAAACATGTGACACGCTCAGTCTGCTTGGGTCTCTGTCCTTAAAGATATCACCTCCTGGCAGAACTCCCACGGCTGAGTAATTCCTGGGCAGAGCCCAGGCTGCGGTGCTGTGGGGATGGATGAGCTGAAGGAGGAGGAGACAGTCTTCTCCTTGGGGAGCCCACGGGGATTGTGTACTGAGTGTGTGTGTGTGTATGTGTGTGTGTGTGTGTATGTGTGTGTGTGGGGGGCTCAATCCTGGGCAGGCTTCTCTGCATTCGTGTGATACTGGAATGGCAGCAGGTGAGAGGGAGGAGGTGGGTGCAGGAAGAAACCGAGTCAAGAATAATTAACCAGGAAAAGTTTCCGGCAGAGATGGGCCTTCAACAAGCTTCGGAGAATGATGCTCGAGAGAAAGAAAGGGATCCAGATTCAAGGCAGATTAAGTCACTTAGAAACACGGCCCAGAGGCAGCAACGGGGGCCTTTGAGTGGAAGATCAAAGTCCCTGTAGGTATATTGGGCTAGAATGAAAATCCAGCATCGCCAGAATTTTCTCTCTCTAGATCAGGCCTAGGAGAAGAATGAAGAGGCAGGGACGGCCCCACATTCCAGGACAGGACCTGTGACCTAAGACTAGATTTCCTGGCACCCAGATTGTGTGTGCGTGTGCGTGTGCGTGTGTGTGTGTGTGCACGCACGTGCACAGGTTGGACAGTCAAATGTGGGCAGGGCCATGGAGAAAGTGAGGAGCGTGTACAAGCAGGTGCCACAGGTAGGGAGCTGAGCTACGAGTGAGGGTGGGCGTGGGCTGCGTCCCCGCCGTGACAGCCCGTGCACACGTGTCGCTCCCTGCCAAGGACGGGGATCACGAGTGACAGCCAGAGGGTGGTGTAGTAGCATCGCTAATTTCAAAAGAAGAGGGGTGCTGGTCAGAAGAGGGGCAGCCCTGCGCCTCTGTGCCCCTTCCTTGTGCCCCCTTGTCTTCTCCTTGAGCCCCTGGCCGTGGTCCCTCCTCTGGTTGTCCCTGCAGCACGTCACACCTTGCCATGCACCTGCACCTGCACCGTCCTCCTCCTCTTTGCTCCCGCAAGCACACGCCCCCTTGCTGTGGTTTGCACGCCTGTTCCAAAACTCATGCTGACACTGAATCACCGTTGCGGTGGTGTCAGTATTAGGAGGCGGGTCCTCTAAGAAGTGACTGAGGCTATTATCATGGGAATGGGTCGGTTGTCACAGGAGTGGGCTCCTGACACGAAGGGTGAGTTCAGCGCCCTTCCTCTCTGTCTCCTGCGCCCTCCCACCTCGGCCTCCCGCCATGGCCCAAGCATCATCCTTTCTCACCCAGATTACTGCGGGGCTGCTCCCGTCCTTCCACCCGCATTTCCTTTCAGCCTGTTTTCAGCCCAGCAGCCAAAGTGGTCCTTTAAAAACATGAGTCGGATTTTTTGATCTCTGCGTAAAACACTGCAACAGCTTCCCATCATGTTCAGAGTAAAAGCCACAGTCATTACCACGGCCTTGTAGCCTTGCCTGTCTGGTAGGGCCCCTGCTCACACCCCCTCTGCCCTTTCTGCTCTGGGCTCCAGCCTCCTCCAGGGGGTGAGAGTGGAATTTAAACCTGGGTTTTTCTGATTCAGAAGTCGGTGCCCCTTCCTTATTTTACAAGCGAGGAAACAGATGTTCAATGAGTTTAAGACTAGACTATGGTCACATGACTGGGAAATGCCAGAGCCAAGATTTGAGCCCAGGTCCACATAGCTGTAAATCCTGGGGTAGACTCCCTACCACTTCTTCCAGAGGGCCGTAAACGTCTACCAGCGTGGAGCAGGAAATACTATTGTTGACAGTTCAACCAAATTTCCTGCAATTTTCATTTCTATTTAGTTTGTGGTCTTGGTTCTTTTAGCCTATGGTTCATTTAAACTGAGCTCAGAAAGTCAGCCAGGAAATGAAAATTTCTTGTCCTTCAAATTGTAATGCTACCCAGAATGCGAGGGTTCTTTTTCTTTTCTTTTTGAGACAGAGTCTTACTTTATTGCCTGGGCTAGAGTGCCGTGGTATCAGCCTAGCTCCCAGCAACCTCAAACTCCTGGGCTCAAGCAATCCTCCTGCCTCAGCCTCCCGAGTAGCTGGGACTACAGGCATGCACCACCATGTCCAGCTAATGTTTTCTATTTTTAGTAGAGACAGGGTCTCACTGTTGCTCAGGCTGGTCTAGAACTCCTGATCTGAAAAAGTCCTCCCGCCTCGGCCTCCCAGAGAGCTATGATTACAGTCGTGAGCCACCACGCCTGACCACAAGGGGTTTTATTCTACCTTGCAAATTTAGTAAGCAAAGCAGAGGGTGGCCTCCAGGAGGTCTGCTCCCAGCCTTCTGCAAAGAGCTTCACTCGGGGCCAGGTTCAAGAGAAGCTGGTGAAAGCCTTCCTGTGTCATCAGTGGGGCCCTCATGAGGGACAGAGGAAAGCCCATCAGATGAGACAGCCCCAGGAGAGAACCAGCGGGCTCAGGACACCATTTTCCACTCACATGGGTCAGACCACACGCAGGCAATAGGAAGAAATGGGGACAAGAATCCCAGAGAACTTTCTCCAGCTTGGCGATGAAGCCCAGAGTTACCACCTCCAGGGTGGACACGAGACTGGACCAAGAATGGACCTCTGGTCTTCAGGTTCCCGGTTCCATGAAGCCACCATGCTGGCATGCCATCAAGTGGTTCCTGATCGAGTCCTTCCCGGGACAGGACTCCGTCACCAGGCAGTAAAGCCCTTTTCCGCCTTGGGCATTAGTGAGATCCACCCGGCTCCTGTCACTCTCCCAGGAGCAAGCATCTAACGACCTAGGCTGACAGGTGGTCCCCAGGGATATGGCCTAAGTTAGCCGGGGACTGCCTGGGGCATTTTCCAGAGCTGACTGCAGGGAGGGTGGGAGGCAGGGGGTTTTATTAATAGCAAGAGGGAAGCAGGGGCGAGAGTGGGAGAGGCACATTCTGGATGTCCAAAATCACCGCTGCTGCCGCTGGGCACATGGACAGAGCAGCAACAAAGGGTGTCACTGACCTAAACAGACTGAAGGGTTTGTCGCCTTTCCTTGTGACCGGGACTGACAGTTTTCCTCTGGTGGAATTCTCCTTTTCTTTCTGTTTCTATTTTTAGGTGTCTTTCTCTGTTTCATGCTCTCTTCTTTCCTCCCATCCCTCTCTCCCTTCCTTTCTTTTGCTCCTGCCCTTTCTGGTTCTCCAGGGGAGCTGAGCAGAGGTGCGGTCAGGCAGACCTGGGTCTCTTTTGTCTTACAAACGGTGAAGCCCAGATTTTGAGAGACCGAGAGGCTTGTCTGCCCAGGTCCGTTTCCGGTTCTGGCCCTGCGTCACTCGGGGCTCATTTGGCCACCGGAATTCACGTCACCTCTCAGGTGTCGGGCTCCCTAGCTGGAGAACGGGGGTAGGAACCCCGCTTGCAGGGTGGTTGTGGGGTAACAGTGCCCACATATGTAAGAGCCCAGTGTGGCAGCCGGCGCTAAGCCAGGACACAGTGTAACCATCCTGCTGAAAGTCTTCACGTCCACCTGACCTCTCTGTCATTTCCTGGACTCTTCTGACAGCAGCACAAACCTTCTGGAATGTCGGATTTAATTTTTGGAGAAGAAACTCAAAATTTATGTGGAGCCATATTTGAGACATTAAATGATGGGGACCCATTGTGACAATTACATTTGGTGGGGGTCAAAGGAAACACGTGCATTTAAACCCACCAGGCCTCGCGGGGCAGCTTCTCCACCCTGCACAGAGCCGGATGCCTCACGTGTCACCAAACACCCCAAAATCCTCATCCTCACTTTATAGGGACCGATGTTCTTCCAGTGCTCAGTGGTTATTTCCTTTCGATGCTGTTTTGTATTTGTGTTTGGGAATATTTAAATATCTGATGATGTTGTAGTGTTTTGCATCTCAAATTCTGGTTGGGTAGTTGAATCACCAGTTGCATTTTTTGAACCAAAAAATCAACAGGGAAGTTGGTTTGACTGTCTACCGGGGTGGGGGGTCCCTTTGAGTGTTTAACTGTTAAGCAATGCTCCGCTGCTGGTCAGGAGTGGCGGGTGGATAGCTCTGGTGAGCCGCTGGGGACTGTACAGCTAATGCAGCGGTCAGGGCTGGGCAAGAAGGGGTCTCTCCCTTAATCCTCCGTCCCGACCCTCAACCGTCAGCCCCTGACTTTGAGGCCAGGACCAACCAACCGCAGTTCCAACAACGTGGCTCCCAAGTGACTGGGTAATTCCCGGCAAGTCCCACTCCCGCCCAGAGCCCCCTTGTCCCCTCCTGTCTGGAGCCTCTCCCTTCCCCACCTCGCAGGTTTACTGCTCAGAGCCACGGTGGGCGTCTCCCTCCCCGCGCTCTTAGACATCACGGCTACAGAAGAGCCTCCACATGTTTCCAGACTTAAAACCAAGTAGTGGCGGTCATGAAACTGTCCTTTCCCCCCACAACAAATGAGAGTCAGGGGAACCACTTGTGGATTCTCTCAGGGCCGATTCATCCCGCAGGTGAATGTCAAGCACGATTCTCAACTCGGAGAGCAAGACAGAGTCCCTCTTTCATGGGGAAGTACGCAAATACATGTCCTAGAGATGAATAATTTCAATGACAGTAAGTGCTGGTTACCTTGCATTGCATAATCAAAGGTCACATTGAACCGATCTACAAATGAGTAATCGAGGCAGAGATGACAGAATGCACGAGCATCTCACTGCAGTCCAAGGTGGAAACAGTAAAATTAAAGGAGATAATCTAAGGAGACCATAATATCAAGTGCCTTGCACAGTGGCCAACTGCAGATGCTCGTTACCTGCTAGTTTCTGTTTCTACTTGTCTTAGAGAGAACTGGCTGTCAGAGCCAACCACAGCAATGACAGGTGCCATTTAGTGGTGGCCTGGTGGTGGAGATTGTGCCTCCTCAATCAGAGGCCCCGGGCTGTGCCTCTGTGTCACAGGTGGAAACCGAGGCTCTGTCCCCCCCACCCGAGGAGTGGCTTCCTGCACATAGGAACTGTTGTTTCCTCACCAGCCCTCGGGGAGGGCCCTGCCCCTGGTTTCTGGGCCGGGCACTGTCAGCCACCTTTCCTCCCCACGGCTGGGCTTCCCAAGGACTCGAGGTGCCCAGCCAGTCCCAGCCCTCGGCCTGGCCCCGGCTGTGGTGTCCTACTGTGGCACGGTGGCCCCAGGCCGAGCCACGGGTCGGGGATGGGGTTGCAGCCTGGTCTTTGCCACCAGCTGCGTGTGGCTGGGCTTCTGGGAATTGGGGGAGCCGGTGCCAGAGGGAGGACAGCTGAGCCCAGGGAAGGAGCAATGCTGGGGGTGGGGAGGAATGTCACATGGCTGCACCCCCAGGGTCCCTTTCTCGGCTGGCCGGCGGGAGGAAGGGTTCCCGGAGACAAGTCGTGTCCCCATCTGGGCCTCAATTTCCACCTTAGATCCGTTGGTCCACAAGCATCAAGCTTTCCCTGAGCGTGTGTTGGGCTTAGGCACAGGAGTTGGAAGTCCCTGCCCCTGCCCTCGGGAGCCCCCAGTCTGATGGGGGAGACACAGCCCCTACCTGGTCTAACGGGGGAGCCAAGTCATGGCTTCAGATTATTTTCTACTCCAGTCTAACCAACACACAACGCCTGTGGGCTCTTTCTAAGACACAGATATGTTATTTCTCTGCCCAGAAACCTCCCCTGACTCCTCGTCCACTCCAAAACAAACACCTAACCCCATAGCAAGGCGCAAAAGACCCTTTATGACCTCCCTGGGCGTGGAGCCCGCAGGGTGGGTGGGCCTGTGGGTGACGGCTCTTTCCTGCCACCTCGAAGCATCGTACCTGCCTGGGCCTCTGTCTTGGGAATCTGCTGGATGCATTTTACTTAAAGGGGACTTTTCCATGCAGGGGGGAGGGGAAAGGGCAGACACAGCTTCCCAGCATCTCCTAACGCAGGCCCTGTGGGCACGGGGTGGGGGGCACCCTGGGGTCAAGCTTCTGTGAGCTGAGCCCTGTCCTGGGTGCGGTGGGCTGGGGACATGTGGGACAGGAGAGAGGCAGTTCTGGCCCTTGGGAGGTTCCCAGGACTTGGGGGACAGAACGTGTCTGCAGGACAGGCCCAGGACCTAGAAACCTCGGTGAATTAATGCGGTCACGTGGAAATGCCTCTTGACATGGGTCACGGAGAGCCGGGAAGTCAGCATTCCAGGGGGAGGGGGAGTGCAGGGGGAGGGTGTTTGTGGGGGATTGGGGAGAGGCCTTGGGTGCTGGGAGCGTTTAGATTTGTGCCAAGCAGGCCCCTTGTGTGGGCAGGAGGGTGACTCTTCAGCACACGAAAGGATGATCCTTCTCCAAACCCAGCCCGATGGAGTCTGTTTCTAATATAAGCGTCTGAGTCAGGCTGTCCCGCTGGGGCTCCCAGGGTCCGGTTCCAGGACTCAGGGTCCCTTTTAAAGGTCTCCCAGCATGAGGCGGCTGGCTCCTCCAAACCGTCTCCCTGCTGCTTACCCAGCATCCCTTGCTCTGTCCGGACTCGGTTCCTCCCTCCACCTGAGAAAATGGCTTTCGGCCTTGGGTTCTGGGAGTTGCTCAGGGCAGTGACCTGGCTGAGAGCTGGGTGAGGATGTCCCAG
Source organism: Mirza zaza (assembly GCA_008750895.1). Classification (NCBI taxonomy): domain Eukaryota; kingdom Metazoa; phylum Chordata; class Mammalia; order Primates; family Cheirogaleidae; genus Mirza; species Mirza zaza. The sequence continues at coordinate 105,140 of VSMD01090446.1, read as the reverse complement.
GGGACTGTCCAGGCGGGGTCTCCGGTCCCACCCCTCCCATCTCCTGCCAGCACAAAGCCTCTGGCTGCGAGGCCCCAGGCCTCCAAGAGAAGCAGCAGCTGCGTGGTGGTCAGGGGCACGCGGCGTGGCTGCCACCACCCCCACTGGCCTCTTGGGACAGGTGGGCGGAGGGGCGCCTTCTTCCCAGGCAGCCTGCCACCTCCTCTGTCCCTGCCGGGTTTGCATCTTGGGAAGCAGGAGCGGTTTGTTCACCTCCTCGTCACCTGAGACAGAGACCTGGAGAGGTCTCTGGACCTCTTTCTGGAATGACTTAGGGTTTGGTGCTTGTCCCCACAGGGGGGTGACTCTGGCCTGCACCTCCTCACCATGCTCGTCCCGGGGGACGCTGCTCCTCTCCAGGCCACGGGGCCCATCTCCGAGAAGAAGGCAGTTGGATTAGACCCACGGAGCACCAGTCATTAAGACTGCAGACCGGGCGCTGGACAGCTCTGGTCCGCGTCCTGGCTCTGCCACTCACTCGCTGTGTGACCTTGGGCAGGATGTGCGACCTCTGTGTCTTGGTTTCCCCCTCTGTAAAGTGGGGAACCGATTCTGCCTTGCAGATTCGTTGTGAGGAATGAAATGAGTTAATATGTCTGAAGACTTAGAAGAGTATCTGGCATGTAGCGAGAGCCCCATAAAGGTTAATACTGTTGCTGTTGTAATTTTATTTTGGTTGCTAGGTGCCCTTAAAGGCCCTGCCCAGCTTTGGTCCTCTGTGAGGGTCTACACTGCCCCAGTAGAAGGATGCCTGTGGCGGCCCAAGTCCTCCTGCAAACGGGGCTGCTCCCAGCCTCTCTTCCCCCGGGGGCCAGAGGACCCTCTTCCGTAGCCCTGGGGCCACGGGGCCTGCAGGGCCAGGCCCTGTTGGAGTAGGGGATTGACTCCCGACTCAGGTTTCCCTGTTACTGCACGTGGCTCTGCAGGCAGGACATTGCCCTTGATGTTGACCTTGGGTCTCGAAGGTCTTCCTTCCTGGGAGGCCACGTGGGATCCGTGGCACTGCTGGTGGGGGAGAAGGGCCCAACTCGGCTGACCCGTGGGCCAGACGGGCAGCTGGGGGACAGACTGGAGGGCAGCCCCATGGCGGCCAGCGGTACTGGCGTGACGCACGGGGAGGGGGCGTCTGCCCCTCCAGCCCTTGCAGCCCCGTCTTCCTGGTGACACGCGCCGAGAGTAGAATCCTGTGCCCCAGCCCCAGGCCCAGAAAAGAGCCCAAATCCCTGCAGCCGTCCCCACGGGCTGGCACGTGGTCTTCCACCTTTCCTGGGAATGCCCGTGGCGTGGCGCAGGCGTACGTGTATGTGTGTGTGTGTGTTTGCATGACGCTGGTTAGAACCCGGCTCTCCCAACCCGTCTTCCTGGACCCCAGCGGGGACGAGAAAAGACCCTGTCCCATGAGACCCTGTCCAGCGGCTCACTCCTCCGGGGCAGAACCATGTTCACACCAGGACATCCAGGCGATGGCAGCCTGCGGATGAATTCGAACTCGCTCTCGAGTCACATGGAATCACCTGGCTTCTCTAGTCCACAGTGTGCCCTGCCCGCTCAGCAGGTCACAGGACCGCGGGATGTCAAAGGTGCCAGGACCCCGGAAAGCGTCTCATCTAGCTCACGCCGTGTCCGCAGGAGGATCCCCGAGAGGGAGGCCTTCGCGGGGTCTGAACCTCGTGGCACCTGGCATAGAGGATGGATTTCCCTCTCGTGGGGACAAGAAAGGCATTAATAGATCGTGGCCGTTCCCCACCCCAAAGTTGCCGAGCCCTCCCGGTAAGGCCCTGAGGAAGAGTAAACTACGCACACAGACCCCCTGCCCAGGCTCTCTAGACGCGGGTATACCCCATCAGGGACGGCAGGTCTTGTTTCTTTGTCTCCCAAAGGCAAAGTCCATTAGGAGGTATAATAAGGTTACAGCTCGGGAAGTGGGGTGGAAGCCTGGACATCCGGACATAGCTCAATATTCTTAGGCGTTACTGGTAGAGAAAAAAGGGGGAGGGTGGGGAAAACCATTTGGCCCATCTCAGTCCCTCGGGGTCCTGAAGTCTCCATCTCGTTGCAATGAGAGGGGTCCCAGTATGATCCGCGGCGCAGAGAAGAGAGTCCCCCCCCCTTCCCGTGTAAGCTGCTCTTCAAACATGGGAAATAGCGGCCGGGGTCGTGGACACCCTGACTCACAGCTCTATTGGCTGTCCCCAGGCCTCAGGAAGGAGCTCACCAGCCACCCTGGGGTGGGTGGAAATGGGCAACGAAGGCCCCTAAAATGCTGCAGGGCTCTGCTGGGCCATGTCGCAGCCTCCTCCTTCCCCTCCCGGGATGCAGCACTGTGGCTCAGGAGGTCGCTTGGAGCCCAGGCCCGCCGCGAGAAAGAACACCTTGGTGTTATTTGATTGCCCTCCTGGGAGCTAAGCGCCCCCCTCTCATTTCCTCCTTCAATCCCTTCTCCCTGCAGCCAGAATGAGGGTGTTTGTTTTGTTTTGTTTTTCTGTTTTGAGGCAGGTCTCACTCTGCCGCCCAGGCTGGAGTGCAGGGGGGCAATCATAGCTCGCTGCAACCTCGAACTCCTGGCTCAAGCGATCCTCCCGCCTCAGCCCCCCCAAGTAGCTGGGACTACAGGCACACTACCATGCTGAGCTAATTTTGAAACACTTTTTTTTGTAGAGATGGGGTCTTACTATGCTGTCCAGGTCGGTCTCAAACTCCTGGCCTCAAGCAATCCTCCCACCTTGGCCTGCCAAAGCGCTGGGATTACAGGCGTGAGCCACCATCCCCAGCCCAGCACGAGTCTTTTAAAAATGCAAAATTGGATCCTGTCACTCCTTCAGCTTAAGCAAACCTCAGCGGCCCTTACAAAGAGATCAAAACTCTTCGATGGCCGGCAGAGCGCACCTGTCCAAACCCTGCCCCGCAGCTCTTCCCTCGCTCCCTAAGCTGTGGCTCCTTCAGAGCCTTCGTCACAGCGTGTCACCGGACATCTACATCTGTCTGCCTCTCTCGGCGTGAGCTTCACGCGGGGAGGGCCCTGCCATAGCGGCCTTTGTATTCCCCGGGCTTAACACAGGGCAGGTGTTCAACACCTACCGTGTTTCCCCGAAAGTAAGACCTACCCGTGAAATAGGCGCAGGCAGGATTTCTGAGCATGTGCGCAACAGAAGCCCCACCCCGAAAATAAGCCCTAGTGACAGGCGTGGCTACGCAGCGCGTCTGCACAACCCATGCATGTCGTCTCGGAGCGGGAAAGAAGACGAGCAGCCCTTCTCGTCTGCCCGTGAGAGCTCTATTGCTCGACGTGAGAGATTGGGGCCAGTGGTTCTAAAGGAAACAGAGTCGAAAGAAATTCAGGATGGAACTCGGGGTTTGGAGAGTGATGATGATGTTCCAGAAGAAGACGACTTCACTATATGTGAATAAATGTAGATTGTTGTACCGTACTTAAAAAAATTACACGTCCCCTGAAAATAAGCCCTAAGGTGTCTTCTTGAGGAAAAATAAATATAGGACCTTGTCTCATTTTCAGAGAAACGCGGTATTTGTTGAATAAATGAAAGATCAGTCTCTGACACTGAGAACCGCACAGGGAGGACACACAGATGCACACATGCACACGCGCGTGCACACACACACGCATGCACACACACTAGAGCCTAGGGGGTCGAACCCCTTCCGTCTCAGAGCACATGCAGGGGCAGCTGCTGTAGAACTGGCACGGTGCTGACGAGTGTGTGCAAATGTTCAGTGCCCTCCCCTTGCAGGAAATCAGCCCCATTTCCTTCTCCTTCACCTGGATCCTCGCTTATTATTGATGGCAACAAACCAGCTTTCTGTCGTTAGGGAGAGAGCAGGTGGCTCTTCCAAAGCAGACCAGGTGGCCTTATCTCCTGGGCGTCCCCTGCCCTCCACTCTCCTGAAGAAAATCCGTTACCAGCCATCCTGTTTCCGACTTCCACCTTCCATCCACGCATCCTCAAACACCCACCCGCCTGTCCTGCCAACGGCAGCCGCCGCCCCGGCTGCTCAGGCCCCCTGTTCTCTCCCTCAAGAAGCTCCTGGGCAAGCCCACCTCCTCCAGAAACCCTCCTGGCTACCCAGTTCCCAGGCTCTCCTCCTTCCTGGCCGCTCTCAGTGGGGCCTAGGTCTGTGGCCAGCGCCTGGGATTTGTTGCCCGTTTGATACCGCTTTGAGGTCTGGTTCCCAGCAGCTTTATGTATCTGCGGGACTTACAGTCTCACGGGTCTCAAGGGACCGGCTTAGCTGAAAAGGTAAGGCTTTGGGTGGTGAAAATGCCCGTGCTGAAAGGGGTCACACAAATGAGGCATCGGGGCACAAAGTCGCCCGAAGCCAGTCTGGTTGAGAGATTAAAGCTCTGCAAAAGGAGTTGGATGGGCTGATGTCACGGGACCCTCCGCCTCTGCCCTCCGAGGCCAGGGTGTTAGCCCTGGGGGACCCTGCCCTGCCAAGGCCGGCCTGGAGGAGGAGGAGGCAGGCGGGGTGAGTGGGAGGGGCGGAGGGAGCCGCTGACACCTGCTGCAGCCCTGCCTGTCCTGCCGCAGTCCGCCCGGAGCGCCCGGCCGCACACGGCAGCTGGACGCAGGGAGGAGGGGGCAGACGGACGGGAGGCAGGAGGCCGGCTGTGCGCCCAGGTAAGCGGGTGCTGCCCACCTGGCCACCCACCCGGTCCAGGGCAGGGCCAAGATGGAGACACGAGCTGCTCTCAGCCGTTCCGACTCAGGACGGGGCGGGCGTGGGCGTGAGATCAGCCTGGGGAGTTCGCCTGGCTGGTGACCTCACCCCGGGGTGCACCTGTGTCTGCTCTAGATGGCTCCAGGGTATCTGCAGGAGAGAATTTCAGTGAGTCTCATCTGGATAGTTCTGGCTTGGCTCTGATTTTCTGGGCACTGCCGGACCTAGAGTGTGATACGGTGACCAGATTAAAAATATCACCACCAGCAGTCCAGAATAAGGACCTCAGGGCTGGGACTCGTTACATCTCAGCTAATAACGTGGTCAAAGCAGTTGAGAGAAACCCCACGTGGCTTTCCGAGCTTCCAAGCCTGCCAGTTAAGAAGGTGCAGGTAGCAGGAGTTGGATCCACAGGATGGAACCACCTGTGGTTGCAGGTGCGGGCTGAGGGTTGGGGGGCGTGAGTCCTGGAGAGGCCAGGGGGACGCTGCCCTGGGGTCCAGGGCTCAGAGTCTCATTGGGAGAGCTGAGAGAGGACACGGGCCGCTGTCTGGTGCTGGGAAGAATGTGGGAATGCACCTCGGAGGAGGGAATTCACTTCCCCTCCCCCCATGAGCTGCAATGGAGACCACATCTCTCTAGTCTCCAACCAAACAGGTCCTGACCCATTTGTCATTGACCTTGTTCCAAATCTGGCTTATTTCCGAAGAGGACGGAGGTCCAGGGGGTGAGCTGGTTTCACCTGGACCCTAAGCTCCCCGAAGGGTCCTGCTTCCCTCTCCGTCCTCATCTGGGACCTGGGGATGGGGGGCCGGAGGGAGCAGAGTGGCACCAGCTAACGTTATAATTCTTCCTGTGTGACGGAGAGCTGAGTAGTGGACTGAGAGCTGGTGGTGCCCATGGTGGGGACAATGACGAAGATGATGGCTGAGATAGCTGTGTGCAACTCGAACTCCTCCAGAGTGGGGTCGCAGACAGGCGCCTGCACTCACCTCTCCCAGGAGACTGTCATGGGGAGAGGGGACAGAGGTCTCTGCAGCCCCCCTCCACCATGGCCAGTGGTGGCCCCCCACTGGTGGCTGTCTTCCCTCTCCTCCCTCCCACGTGACCCCTGAGGCACAGCGGCTGTGACCGCTGCAGAACGCGGTTGGCGCCCCGTGGCATTCCGGCGCGCCAGGGGGCCACCGGGGGCCAGGAGTGCCAGGGGGGTGGGCAGTTGCGAAACGGAGGAGCCTCGGTCGGAGGCAGGAATCCGCCCTGTCATGCGCGGCTCTATATTAATAACAGGGCTCTTCGGGCAGGAAACGGAGTCCCCAAGATGGAACCGCTTGGCTGTGCGCCAGGCGCACGGGAGGTGGGATGGCTGGAGAATTCCTTCAGGACCACCTGCCCCCCAATTTATGGCTCCCGTCCCACCTCAGGGCCACCCCCCCACCCCCGTGGGGGACCCCCGCTGGCTGTGGCAGATGGATGCCTTTGAGAGGGGGAATGGCGGGGAGATGGCGGTGGCGGTTGAGAGACGCTGGAACACAAGCCCGCTCGCCTGACGCTATAACTCACCGGCTTCAAAGGGGAGCAGATGGATTTATGGGGATCCCGTCGGCCAGGGCAGGGCCGAGCTAAAGAGCAGCCAAGTCGAGGACTCTCCCTGCAGACCTTGTGATCCAAAGGGTTCCAGATTGGGGAGCGTGGGAGGTAGAGGGACGCCAGGCCCTGCCAGGAGGTCCCAGCGTTGGGGCAGGAGCCAGGAGGCCCCGGGCAGGTCCCGGGAGAATTCACGTTCCCAAGTCAAGGGGGCAAGACTGTCAAACAGCTGGAGGGTCCTGGCTGAGTCTGATTTCCTCTGGCTTGGGAAGGCCCTGTCTCCCCCTCGGAGTGGCCGACAGGCCCGGGGTCCCTCTGGGGGGCCAGACCACCAGCGTAGTGGGTAGGCTCAGCCTCACGGTCCCCTTTACCTGGGGAAGGCACCAGCTGGGCAGCATCCTGCCCCTCCCTGGTCTCCGGGAAACTGGTCTGCTGGGGCCAAGGGATGGCAGGAGACCAACCACTGCCATTACTGGGGTCAGACAGTCTCCCGGAGCAGCAGCTTCTCCCGGGTCCCACCCAGAGAGCGGCGGGGGCTCTGGCGGTGGGGACAGGTGGGGTGAGGCCAGCCTGGACCCCACACAAGCAGCTCTGTCTTCTGTTCTCAGGAGATCCGTTCCACCCTCGGAGGAGCCAGGGAGGAGGCAGAGCCATGGCAGGTAAGCCTTGAAGAACCAACCTCCCCGCCTGCCCCAGGGTGGAGAGGAAGGAAGCCTCAAAGATTTGGGGGAACTTAGCTGTCTCTCTCTCTTTTTTTTTTAAAGTTTGGCTTTGGGTTTCGATTTGTTTTCCCCAGTAGAAGTGCAGAGCCCCTACACGGCTCCTGCTTCCTGAGGGGGACCCTCCCCCCTCTTCCCTCCCCAGCTTTTCCCCAGGGGCGGCTCTTCAGGGGGGGCCTCCCCACTTCACAGGGCTCCGTTTACACTGCGGGAGGCCACGGCCAGAGCACACCAGAGAATTCAAAAGCAGCATCCACGGGCAGGAGGTAGGACGGGCAGCCCTGCCCGGCCTCAGACAGAGGAGGGGGATCTTTCTTCTTAGCGGATGGGGTGAATGCTCCATTCTACTGAAGGGCCGCCCAAGAGGGAGGAGGGGAAGGGCCCATCTCCCTCTCTCCTGCCTTCTCCAGGGAAGTCCTGGAGGAAGTCCTCCCTGCCCGGGGTGAGCGTCCGGCAGCTGGCAGAGGAGGTCCCCGAGGGCTGCAGCACTCCGGACTTCGAGCAGAAGCCTGTCACCTTGGCGCTACAGGAGGGTGAGCGCCCGGCGGGGACCTGCCGTGGGGAGTCGCGATTCCCGCCCTCTCACCTGCCAGCAGGCGCCATGGACAGGGTGTGGGCCCCCGTCCCTGCGTCTACCACCAGGCCATGTCCTGTCTCCCTCCTGTGCTTGGGTGGGGCCCCTGCCTGGCTCCCTTGCAAGGACAAGGGGCCCTGGGAGAGGGAGGGGGAGAGGCAGTGGACAGATGCCAGGTGCCATGTTCCGCTGATGTGAGAAGCATCTGGGGACAGGGCTGGGGAAGCGCTGAACCGGGGAGCAGGGAGAGCCTGGGGTGTGTCCTGGTCCCCCTCTCCGCTCTCCCGGCCTCCAAGCCGCTGCAGAGAGGGGGCGCTGTCAGAGCCAGTTGGTCCTGCCTCCTCCCAAGTCTTGCCCACCCCCAGTGGCCCGCAGACGGGGCTCGGGAAGGCCATTCTAGAAGGCCACGTGAGCAAAGTGCCCAGGAACGTGGTGGGGACGAAGGCTTGTTGGGAAAGGGGTGGGCATCGGTGTTCTCCCTGCCCAGCACGGACCCCTGCCAGGAATTTTCGTGCACAACATTCGGGCACTTCATTTCTCTAAATCTGGAGCAAGGTCGTGAGAAGCTGGAGAGGGCCCTTGGGCTTTCGGTCCACACAGCTCTGCGCTGAGATGCTCCTGGGGGGAGGCCGGGCGGCTGCTGCAGGGGGACAGCTCCCGGGCTCCCTCCCAGGCCTGGAGCTGGGGCTTTCCAGAGGCGGGAGCCCAGGACCAGCTCCTGCGAGCACCAGACAGCCCTTCCCATCCTGGTTGCCATTCCTCTTTCCCCTAAGGGTAGACCTGGAACCCACACAATCTCAGCCCCTGCCCAGTCTCGGGAGAATCCTTCGGAGTCCCCGGCCACCCACTCTCAAGGAAACGCCCCCTCCCACCCAAGCCCTACTGGCCGCCCTTTGTCACCAGGGACAGTCCAGCTGCGTCTGGCTGTCACGGAGCCCGGGCTTCCAGCACAAGAGCAGGCGGGGACTCTTTTCCGGGTGCCTGGGGTCGGCTGCTGCCCACTTGAGTCCTGAGTCAAGGCGACCAAGGCCTGGGCCATTCTTGCAATGGGCAGTTGGAATACCTAGAGCGGGGTGTGGCATTCATTAGAATCTCCGTGGAGCACACTGTCACCCTCCCCCAACCTTGCAGTCTCCCCCTCTGCCTCTCCCTGCTGCAGGGAAAAATGCCGTCTTTCGGGCTGTGGTCTGCGGGGAGCCCAGGCCCGAGGTGCGCTGGCAGAGCAGCAAAGGTGACCTCAGCAATTCCAGCAAGTTCCAGATCTCCTCTGCCCCCGGCGGCAAGGAGCACGTGCTGCAGGTGAGAGCGCAGCTCCTCCCTTGACCGGGGTCTACCCATCTCTTCCCGTCCCCTTGGAGGTCTCTTTGGTGGCCTCCAGTCCCCCAAGGAGTGAGAGATGCTCCCAGCTGAACTTCAGTCCATTCAACTCCATCCCGTGGCTCGATTGCCTGAACCGGGAGTGGCTCCAGCAGGCTCACGGACACCTCTGCCGATGACCCGGCAGGTGGTGTAGACCGCAGCTTGAGAGCTCCAGCTCTGGAGTCACGCTGCCTGGGTCACAGTCCTAGACCCACCTCCTTTTTTCCGCCTCTGTGTTCTCATCTGTAAAATGGGGTAATAGTAGTACCTACATTAAGGAGTTGTTATGAGGATTAAAGGTTTATGTAAAGGGTCCAGCCAGTGCCCGGCCTGTAGTGAGTACTCGATGAATCCCGGTCAGTATTAGTGATGTCCTACATACCGACACGGAACGGCCCCCACGAGCCAAGCCCCGGCCCGAACTTCCGACATAGACTGTACGATTCAATCCCGACCGTCCCCTACTTTCTGGGGTGTTATTACCCCCACCTTACAAGTGAAGACACAAAGTTCAGAGAGGTTCGGCAACGTGTGCAAGGTCCCACATGTAGCCACCCGTGACAGAGGTGTGTTCAGTCCCCGATCCGTCCGAGCGCCAGCAGTGAGCGCTCCCCGCTACACCACACTGCCTGCGCTGGCGAGGACCGGGCCCCTCTGTGTGGACCCGGGATTTTGCCGCGGGGTCTGTCTTTCCTGGTAAAGACCACTGCGAGCCCCGTGAGGGCGAGGACCGCGCCCTGCCCGCCGTATACCCCTGCACGTGGCCGTGTCTGGGAAACGGAGGAAGGGACGTGCCAGCCTGTGCCCCGCCTGTGGCCTCCCTGCAGATCAGCAAGCTGACAGGCGAGGACTCGGGCCTGTACCGCTGCACGGCGGCGAACGCGTTCGGGGAGGCCACGTGCTCGGCGAGACTCACCGTCATCGAAGGTGGGCTTCCCTGCCCCCGCCCGTCTCATCCGCGCCCCCACGGCTCCTCCCAAAGTGCCCTCGGAGGAGCCCGAAGCCCTGGGGCTGGGGGGGCAGGGGAGGAGGGGGGGAAAGGGAGGCCCCCAAGGCTGCTGCCGCCTGCCGCCTTGCACCTTCAGCCGTTGGCACACCAGACCTACGCGGGACTAGAAAGGCGCGGCTCAGCGGCCGCCCTGCGGCAGGCGCTCTGAAGGACGTCCCTCTCTGCCCAGGGGAACGAGGGCAGGACCCGGAGCCTGCCAACGCGTCCGGTGGGCTTTGCTCGCCTCTCTGAGCCTCAGTCTCCCCACTGTGCAAAGGACTTTTTTTTTTTTTTTGAGACAGTCTCACTCTGTTGCCCAGGCTAGAGTGAGTGCCGTGGCGTCAGCCTAGCTCACAGCAACCTCAATCTCCTGGGCTCAAGCCATCCTCCTGCCTCAGCCTCCCGAGTAGCTGGGACTACAGGCATGCACCACCATGCCCGGCTGATTTTTCTATATATTTTTAGTTGGCCAATTAATTTCTTTCTATTTTTAGTAGAGACGGGGGTCTCGCTCTTGCTCAGGCTGGTTTCGAACTCCTGACCTTGAGCGATCCTCCCGCCTCGGCTTTCCAGAGTGCTGGGATTACTGGCGTGAGCCACCGTGCCCGGCGGCAAAGGACGCTTTGTAGACAGGCCTATGTCAGAGGTGATGGGTAACACAAGGCCCAAATCCTCTCTCAGACAAGTTCAGTTTGATCTGCACGGTGTTCGAAATGTTAAAAGTTAATCTTCAATCAGTAATAATGCAAGGCCGCTGTCCCTCGAGGAAGCAGGCCCAGCGTCTCAGCTGGCTGTGTTACAGTCGGCTTGCCCGCACGTAGCAGAAAATCCTACTAAGAGTCACCCGAGAAATAAAGATGTTTAACTGCTTCACATTAACGAGCTGGGCGTCCAGGGCTCATGCCGCAGCTGAGGGCCGCCGGTTTCTGTCTGTGTCACTGCCCAGCCGCCCTCAGCAGGTTGTTTACCACGTCTCATCTTGGGGCGGCTGCCGCAGATCCAAACTTAATCCCCGCACAAGGTGGGAAGCGGGAGAGGGCCCGGGTCCATACGCCCCGGTTGTCAAGGAAACAAACGCTCCTTCGGGAACTGCTGGGGCTCGCTGGTCAGAGCCGGGTCATGCAGCCACCGCTGGGGGCAAGGGCAGCTGGGGGGGGGCAAGTATTTAGCCTTCCTGGCCTCCCTGGTGGAAGCAGGGGACGAAGAAGAGGACACGAATGGCCACAGGGTCAGCCAAGCAGCAGGGCTGGCCTGTCTGGCAGTATTCGGGTCTGTGCCCCGACACGGCGGGTCCCAGGTGGACTGCAAGAGCAGCTGCCCCTTAAACACAGCTTGTTGTGGGCGCCCGTGCCCACTCCGCTCGGTTCTGCCCCCTCCCTGGCCCCGTGGACGTGGGACCGGGCCTTCCCTGCGTGCGGCGATGGTCGGGTGGGTTCCCCGTGGCCATGGTGGGCTCTGGGGTGTTGGAGCTTACGAGAGACGACTGTCCACCCTCTGCACCCCTCTGGCTGGGACAAGCCCTGCCTCAGAGGACAGCGGGAGGGCAGGGCTCTGGGACCTCGTCGGTTTCTCAGGAACATCAGCGCTGCGTCTCGCCTCTCTCCCTGCCTACCCCCGCCAACTCCTTTCTCTTCTCCCTGGACGACCCAGTTGGCTTCCGGAAGAAACGGAAGAGGCAAAAGGAACCCCAGGAGGGTAGGTGGATTTGTCAGAAACCTCCTTGGGGCCTTTGTGGGGGGAACCCGCCACCCCGTTGTCCGGTGTTCCCCACCTGGCCACGCCTCCACGCACCTGGCGGGTGGTCGCCAGTGTGCAGGAAAGCCGCTCTCAGAGGCCCAGGTGGCCGCTCAGCCCACTCGGAGGAGCCCTGCGCCAGCTCCCAGCCGTCCCCCTGGGACTGCACCTCATTCCCGCTCCTTTTCCAGACCTCAGGAAGGAGCTGATGGACTTCCGGAAGTTGCTGAAAAAGAGGTGGGTCTGGGTCTGTCCGTGGGGATTTTGGAGGCTCCCATGGTGCCCCCACACACCCCCGCTGTTTCCATGAGCAAGCTGGCTGAGCCCCACCTCCGCCCGGCACGGCGGGAGGCAGACTGCCCACAGCAGACAGGAGGGTGGGGAGAGCCCTGAACCTGTCACTCTAGATCCAGCTCCGCCACCTGAACGCTCTACATCCTTGAGTTAATCGTCTCTCCTCTCTGGGTCCCGATTTCGTCATTTGCAAAATTGGGTGTCCCACTAGAACAACGTTCTAAAATTTTTTTAGAGCAAAAGAACAATTCAACCCCACCCCTCCTTCCCCCAGACATCGTGTGCAGGAAATTGCAATACAAGACATTAGGAGCAGAGTTTCTCCAGGAAGCCGGAGCTGTGGGGCGAGGCTCACCCCGCCAATCTCTGGGTCCTTCTAGTCCCAGAGATTCCAGGCTCCGGGTCCGTTTTCTCAAGTGCAGACAGAGCAGCTTCCCGGGGCTTTTCAGGGAGCCAGAGCCAGGTGGCCAACTCTGGCCTGGGGCTCCTCTGGCCTCTGACCTGCTGGCCCTGCTCCCCAGGGCCCCACCAGCCCCCGAGAAAAAGGTGGACCTTGAGCAGGTGTGGCAGTTGCTCATGACAGCAGACCGGAAGGACTACGAGCAGATCTGCATGAAGTACGGCATCGTCGACTTCCGGGGCATGCTGCGCAAGCTGCAGGAGATGAAGAAGGAGCAGGAGGACAAGATGGCACAGGTACCCGCCCCCCGCCCCTACCCCAGACACCTGGAGCACAGGTGCCGCACACCTGGAGCTGCTCGGAGGCAGGCCTCGGGAAATCAAGTGCAGTCAAGGGGCCCGTCTCCGTCTATTCCGCAGTGGGGCTAAGAACCTGGGCTTCCAGGTTGGTGTCCTGGCTTTGAAACCCGGCTCTGATAGCTTACTAAATTCTGGGGCTTTGGAAAAGCGAGGGCCTCCGAGTCTTGGTTTCTTCATCTGTAAGCTGGGGATGATATTAAGACTTATACCCGCCTCGTAGGGTTATTGGGAGGATGGATGAGAGGATGTACTTAGAGCGCTTAGCGAGGTGCCTGGCACGTGGCAAGGGCTTGGGTCAGCCGTCAGCATCCTCACCCTCACCGCCAGATGCAGGATGCCTGTCTGGGTTCCCAAGCCTGCCAGGACAGGGAATTGTACAGTTCCAGAGGCTTACAAACTACACAGGAACTTCTTTCCTCTGTCTGACTTAACTGGAGCATGAGTCGAATTTTTCTTCTAGAAATGGAAAACAACTAGTTTTCGTTATGCTGGAAGTAGTATTTTATTACCTCGAAGGTGGTTCCTCACACGTCTCACCTGGGGCCTCGGCTTTGCCTTCCCCAGGCTTTCTCCTTTGCTTTGCCACAGAGCTTCGCACGCAGTAGGTGCTCAGCTAACGCTTATTAGACGGAAGGACGGATGGATGGAAAAGCTCTGCCGTGTGCTTGGAGCACCTGGACGCTTTTCTTGGCCGCCTTCCTGAACTGACCTCTCATTCCAGACGATTTCCTTGCCCCAGGGGCTGACTTGTCCCCACTGTGCAATGGCCAGTGCATGCTCACGGGGACACCGTGGGCCTGGCTTGGTACCGGGCCCTGCGAGGGTTTGGAGGGGGTGCCCGGAAGAGAGGGCTCCAAGCACTCCCCTGGGGGATTTGTCTGTCCTTTAGTACATCAACGCCATCTCCAACTTGAGACACATCAGGGTCACCAAGGAGGGGGTCGCAACCTTTGACCTGGAGCTGGATCTCAAGGACTGCGAGAGCAAGATTTACTTGTATAAGGTGAGGCCGGAGGGGCCTTGAGTGGGGGGGCCGGGCAGGGATGCTGCAGGTCCTGGGGACGGGGGACCAGGGCGCACAGGTGCCGAGCCCCTCGTCCCGTGGAGTTACTGGCTGGAGTTGGGTCGAATCCTGTCGTCCACAGTCCGCAGGGAGCTTTTGCCTCGCACTGAGCAAGCAGGCCCCCAGCTGGGGCTAACGCCAGGGCACAGGGGTGCAAAGAGGGTCGTGAGAAAGTGCAGCCCCTTCTATCTGAGCTCTCTCTCCAGAGACTTGACACATCCCTGCAGGGGCTCCAGGAGGGGGCAGGGACAGGTATTGGCGGCTGGGGTGGAAGGGCAGGGAGCAGCAAAGCTTACCGCTGCTTCTGTAGCCAAACACAAGCTGTGCGACTTCAGACAAGATGCTTACCTTCTGGTGCCTCAGTTTCCTCATTTGTGACCTGTCTCACCGTGTATTGAAATGCCGAGTGAGAGAATGCACGATTCGCCCCTCCCCTCCCCTCTGCTCACACCTGCTGCTTCTCTTCCCCCTGCCGCGCTGACCTCGTCCCTGGCGCTTTGCTCCTGCTGTCCCCTCTGTCTGGCGTGCTCTTCCCGCACCCACAGGCTAGTTCCCTGCAGCAGCGAGGCTCCCCCCCCACCACTGCGCGAAGCTGCTGCTTCCTCAGCCCCGTCCTGGCACTTCCGAACCCCATAACTCCCCTCGCCTCTCCCCCCCAGTTCTAGTTCTTGCTCCCGAGTACCTAACAGTGCCTGGCACACAGCGGGCACCTAATAAGTGTTAACTATCCTTCCTACTCGGCAAGCAGCAGCTCTATCCAGGGCTTGGTTAAAGTGGATGTGCACATAGAGTGCTGGGCTTGGTAGAGCCTTAAAGATATCTGATGGCATTCTCTGAAATCCCCCTTGGTGAATACATGTGCTGGGGCCGGGGACCCTGGGCATTGTTTTTGGCCCCCTGACCAGCCCCTACCTTGCCAACCTCGCAGGGCTGCTGGGTACTAGCTCTACTCACAGCCTGAGCTGGAATCTTTGCAGGCCGAGGTGCCTCTTTGCGTGACACTTGCAGGCTTTCACTGAGAGGCATGAACGTTCTGGAGCATGTGTCCCACCCACCTCTCAGTCCAGCCGCCGTGCTATCCCCTGACCCCTGTCCCCTCACCTTTACTGTTCCAGGAATACGTTGTCCGGTGCCTGGGCCGGTGGGGAAACTGCTGGTTGCAGCCGGGTGGGATTGGGGCAGGAAGCGCTTGGGACCGGCAGAGACTCTGAGCCGCCCCTCTTCCTTTTCCCGGGCTCAGGACGGGGAGATGGTCCCCTATGGCTTTGACAACCTGACCAAGCACTGCCTGCGCCGGCTGGGCAAGCGCTACCACTTCCTAATCCAGGACCTGAGGCCCGAGGACTCCGGCATTTACCAGGTCAAGGTGGAGGACACGGTCGTCTTCTCCACAGAGCTGGAGGCCGGTGGTGAGCGGTCTTCGCTGCAGAAGTTTGGGCGCAGGAGATCTGTTAGGGTGGGGTCCGTGCTGGTGCAGGGTGTGCCGGTACAGGTGGCGCGGCTCCCTGCCGCAAAGACGCCTGGGAGAGGCATGTGCACCCAGAGGGTCACGGTGTGCTCTGTTTTGCAAAAGCCTTGGTCCAAGTTCTGTCTTCTCTTGGTGCTGAGCTGGGCTCTGCTGAGTGACAGTCACAGACGTAGGACATTCGTGTCGTGCCCGTGCTCACAGACCTTCTACAGCAACCAGTTATTTTCAGATCAGATCCAAACTCGCCGCACAGCCTGTAGCCACAACCTCACTCCTGTCTGCTGCGTGTCTCTGTCTCCCGCTACTCCCTGGCAAGAATCTCCACCAGGGTTAGGCACATGTGAGCCCTGTGCGG
Organism: Mirza zaza; assembly: GCA_008750895.1. NCBI lineage: Eukaryota > Metazoa > Chordata > Mammalia > Primates > Cheirogaleidae > Mirza > Mirza zaza. The sequence goes on along the minus strand of VSMD01090446.1, from coordinate 89,527 downwards.
ACCTTCTCCTTCCCTGTGTCCTTCTGGGAACTGCCCTTCCAACTCTGTCTCGCACCCCCAGAGCACCTGACAGCTCGAGGGGGTTCTCGGAAGGACAAGGGAGGCCAAGAGGGAAGGAAGTTTGGGGCAGATTGTCATAAAGGGCAAGGCTGGGTCGCGGTTGAGGACGAGAGAAGAGGGAGATGCGTCCCAGCAGGACCGGGCACCTGGTTGGGCTTCCCAAGCCTGAGAATAGCATGGCTTGGGGCAGGGAGCATGGCCCCGGGGGGGTCAGCCGGACCTGGGTGTGAATCCTGATTTCTCCTCGCTGCGTAGGACTAGGGCAGGTCATTTAACTTTTTAAGCCTCAGTTTATTCCTCACCTGCAAAAGGGAGTTAATAACACCTGCCTCGGAGATGGTCACAGGCTTAATCAGATGGTACATCGCATGCACGAAGCTCTTGGGTTTCCTCCATGTACCTACCTGCCCACAGGGATGACTTCTGGGTTTAGAATGCCAAAATCCCAGAGCTGAACGTGGTGGCCTCATGGATCATACCCTAATTTTACCACTTCATTTTATGTGGGGGGAACAGACACCTGGGCAGGGAGTTGGGCCGTCCAAAGGGACACGGGCCGCACTCCCAGCCCCCGCCACGTCAGGCCACACTGCGTGGTGCTGTCGGACTGACACCCCCACTCCCGCCTCCCCGCAGCCATCCCCGCCAGAGTGGTGGTCCCGCTGGCCGAGGCTCGCTGCGAGGAGCAGGGCGAGGCGGTCTTCGAATGCACCCTCTCCCGCCCCTGCCCCAGTGCCACCTGGCAGTTCCGGCGCCGGCCGCTCCAGCCCGGTGACAGATACGAGGTGTCTGTGTCCCCCGACGGGCTGACCCACCGGCTGGTGGTGAGGGGGGCCCGCTTCTCAGACATGGGCCTCTATTCGCTGGGCACCGGGCTCCATGCCTCCAGCGCCTGGCTGGTGGTGGAAGGTGAGTGCCCCGCACCTGTGTCCTTCCCTGCCTCCCCCACGGCGAGAGCTCAGGGCTAGGGAGGTGTGACGAGGGCTGGGAGAACAGGGCTGCCTCCGTTCAGTTGCCTGCTTTAGAATGACACCCTTGCTTGCTCTGAGAGAATGCAGGGGGCTGTTTAGGTCTACCCTGATCCGCTGCAGTGTGGACCCCCCACAGCCAGCCCGCCTCCCCTCTGCACCTGCCTCACTGGGCCTCTCTTGGAATTAACCACTCTGGGGCACAGACCCAAGATGGCGCCACGGTCCTGGACAGCCTAGGGTCAGTGCCCGGGCTCAGTGTGGAGGAGAAGCCCCTGGGCCAGGCCAGGGAGCACCCCGTTAAGCCCCCGCTGGGGGTTGGGATTTGGGTTCCAGAGGTTCCCAGGACTCTGCAAATTGGACACACGCAAGGCGGGTCATAGGGCAAGTCGAGCTGTTTCAAACCATATGCCCGCCATGCCAGACTGATAAGCAAATGACTTTTTATGTGTTTTCTCCCAGATCCTCATGAACCCTGTAGCAGGGGGCCCGTGGGTGCAGGACTGGGGTGATGGTGGGGGGGCGTCTATCCATCCGTGTGCAGGACACCCTGGCTTCCTTCCCAGTGGTCAGCATGCTTCTCCATGGGGGAGCCGGGGGCATGCAGGCGCTCTGGCCTGATTTAACAGGAGTTTTGGTCTTTTCTCTTATCTCTCTGTGGGGCACTGACCACCTCACTGAAGCCGGGAAGGACAAAGGCCTCCAGACCACCGGTGCAGACGGCCAGCTGCAAGGGCAAGGGGCCCCGGCCTCGGAAGCGGAAGACTCCGGGACCGTCGGTAGCCAGGGAGGGCAGCGCAGAGAGCAGAACCCCATGTGGGGCTCCCTGGAGGGGGCTGAGCCGGCCTCTGGGCTCCTGGGGGTCTCTGGCTCCGACAGGGCTGGCCTGGGCAGGCTTGGACACTCCCTGATGGAGGACGAAGGGGCAGCTCACTCAGGCTGGGGCCCCGGGCAGGAGAGAAAGGGCTTTCTAGAGGCAGAGGGAGGCAGAGGCGCTCCTCCTGGGGAAAATCAGCCCCATAGCAAGGGAGGTGGGGCCGGAAGCCTTCAAGGGAGGCCCCGTCTGCAGGGAGAGGGCCCAGGGCCAGGGTTGGGCCTCGTGGAAGAACAGCAGCAAGGTCATGGCAGAGACAGTGGTGGGGACACATGCTGGGGGACAGCAGGGGGCTGGGAGGCTGGGTCCAGTGGCCCTCAGGACGGAGGGATGGGGAGCATCTGGGAAGCAAGCGAGGTCAGAGAAGATGGTGGAGGTCACCTGGACAGGCACAGCCGGGCGCACCTCAGGGATGCTCAGCCGGGACCTGGGATGGGAAGGCGGGAATCCCAGTCTGGTCCTGCGGGGTCCTGGCCGAAAGGGGAGGAGATGGAGACGAGTTTGCAGGGCGACAGCCTGGACGAAATAGAGGGAGGGGACTATCCGAGCACGGAAAGGGGGAGAGGAGAGGCGAGGGTAGCGTGGGGCAGAGGGCCTGGCCCGGGGACAGCTGGAAACAGCAGTGGGGCAGGAGGTCCTGGCAGCCTGGGGTTTCCCGGAGGAAGAGGTTCTAGCTCCAAGGCGGGCATGGGCCCTGAGCCCTGGGGTCCATGGTGGGGCAGAGGTGCTGACCATGGGGAAGCCAGGGGCACCTGGGGGTCAGGGGAGTGTCCAGGACAGACGCCTGGAGGCCACGACTTCCAGGAGCCATCAATGTCAGGTGGTAGAACATTCCTTTTGGGGAGCGGGGGTCCCGAGGCCAGCGCAGAGGACTCCCTGCAGGCGGCAGGCGAGCTGTGCTGGGGGGAGCCGGGAGTTGGGGGAAGGGGCCAGGAAACCAGCCCTGGAGGCCCAGGAGAGCCCAGGGGCTGGGAAGGTGGCTCACAGGACGCAGAAGGAAGGGCCGTTCCCAGAGGGCGAGGTGGCATGGGGAGAAGGGGTGGCCAGGAGACAGCGGGGGCATTGGGCGGGGCAGGGGAAGGCTCCAGAAGCCTCCGGTCCTCCCAGGGCTGGGCAGCAGGTCATGGGGGAGAAGGGGGCGCTGGCCCACAAGAGTCCGAGAGCACAGGTCCTTGGGATGACATGTGGTCCAGCCCCAGAGAAACCGGTGCCCACCGTGGGCCCGGAGTGCTGGGGTCCAGGGGAGGGAAAGGGGGCCCGGGCGGTACCCAGGCGGCTGGGCTGATAGAGTCCGGTCAGGGGGCAGATGCCGGAAGCCACGGCCCGATTAGGTCTCCTGGCCTGGGTGCTCAGGGGCCTGCGGGCACACGAGGAGATGCAGAAGGATTAAGAGGTCCAGGGGTAACAGGGTCTGAACCAGACTTCTGGAATGGGTCAGAGAGCTCCGGAGTGAAAGGACGCAGAGGTGACGTGGGCCATGAGGATGGCTCAGGAGGCCCGGGGAGAATGGAATCTAGGCGTGGGGGTGGCTCAGGACAGCCTAGAGGAACAGGTCTCGAAAACGGGGCTGGGTACAGTGACGGCTCAGGGGTGCCTGGAGAAATGGGGTCTGGTCACGGTGCTGGCTATAGACTTGCCTCTGGGGTACCCGTGGGAACAGAGTCTGAGGAAGGGGCTGCTTGCAGGCAGGGCTCAGAGGTGCCTGGGGGAAGGTGGCCTGGAGACAGAGACGACTACGGTCCCGAGGGAAGGGGGTCTGGGGGAGGTGCCGGTCTCGGGGGTGGCTCAGGGGGCCCTGGCGGGGCACCCATGCATGAAGCCAGGAATCGGGACGCTGGCAGAGGCCAGTGGGAAACGGGCCCTGGGGGAGGGCGTCGTTTTGATGGTGGCCCAGGGAGTCCTGGGACAGCGGGGTCTGGGGAGAGAGGTGGCCCCAAGGCCTCCAGAGCAGCGGGGACTGTTAGGGAGGGACATGTGGCAGCAGAACCAGGAGGCTCTGGAAGAACAAGGCCTTGGGGTCAGACTGGAGACTCTGGGGCCTTCAGAGAAGGAGACTATGAAGATGGCGCTGGGGGTCCAGGAGCCATGGACTCAGGGTCTCTGAGGCGCGGGGGAGAGGTGGGCGATGGGGGCGGGACCGGGCGCCTTGGTGCCAGGGCCTCTGGAGTTGGAACTGGTTATTGGGACAATGCCAGCCCCCCCGAGGCCCCGGGTCTTCACGCGGGGGCTGGTTCTGAGAGCCAGGGGGCCCGTGGGCCTGGCGGTGTGCTGGGATCTGGGGCTGGGGCAGAAACTCCAGGGCCTCAGGGAACTGGGGGCAGAACATCTTATGGAAGAGGGTCCAGGGGCCTTGGGCCTAGGAGGACAGGGCCGGGGGGCGAGGCCGGCTTTGGCGGTGGCTCCGGAGGCATCGGAGGAATGGGAGCGGAAGGTGGGGGAGGTTGCAGGAATGGTACTGGGGGTTCTGGGGAAATGGGGTCAGCAGGTGATGCAGGTTACAGGAAAGATTTGGGGGCTCCCAGGGGAAGGGGTTCAGGGAGCAAGGCAGACTACAGGGATGGTTTAGGGGGTTCTGGGGAAATGGGCTCAGTGGATAAGGCTGGTTACAGGGAAGATCTGGGGGCTCCTGGGGGAAGGGGTTCAGGGAGCAAGGCAGACTATAGGGATGGTTTAGGGGGTTCTGCGGAAATGGGCTCAGTTGATAAGGCTGGTTATAGGAAAGATTTGGGGGCTCCTAGTGGAAGGGGTTCAGGGAGCAAGGCAGACTATAGGGATGGTTTAGGGGGTTCTGGGGATATGGGCTCAGTTGATAAGGCTGGTTATAGGGAAGATTTGGGGACTCCTGGGGGAAGAGGTTTAGGGAGCAAGGCAGATTATATGGATGGTTTAGAAGGTTCTGGAGAAATGGGGTGGGAAGATAAGGCAGGTTATAGAGAAGGCTTAGGGGCTCCCGGGGCAAGGGGTTCAGGGAGCAAAGCAGACTATAGGGATGGTTTAGAGGGTTCTGGGAAAATGGGGTCGGAAGATAAGGCAGGTTATAGAAAAGGCTTAGGGGCTCCCGGGGGAAGGGGTTCAGGGAGCAAGGCAGACTATAGGGATGGTTTAGGGGGTTATGGAAAAATGGGCTCAGAGGATACAGCTGGTTATAGGGAAGATTTGGGGGCTCCTAGTGGAAGGGGTTCAGGGAGCAAGGCAGATTATAGGGATGGTTTAGGGGGTTCTGGAGATATGGGCTCGGTTGATAAGGCTGGTTATAGGGAAGATTTGGGGACTCCTGGGGGAAGAGGTTTAGGGAGCAAGGCAGATTATATGGATGGTTTAGAAGGTTCTGGAGAAATGGGGTTGGAAGATAAGGCAGGTTATAGAGAAGGTTTAGGGGCTCCCGGGGGAAGGGGTAAAGAGAGCAAAGACTATAGGGATGGTTTAGTGGGTTCCGGGAAAATGGGATCAGAAGATAAAGCAGGTTATAGAGAAGGCTTAGGGGTTCTTGGGGGAAGGGATTCAGAGAGCAAGACAGATTATAGGGATGGTTTAGGGGGTTCTGGAAAAATGGGATCAGAGGATAAGGCAGGTTATAGAGAAGGCTTAGGGGCTCCAGGGAGAGGGGGTTCAGAGAGCAAGACAGGCTATAGGGATGGTTTAGTGGGTTCTGAGAAAATGGGGTCAGAAGATAAGACAGGTTATAGAGAAGGCTTAGGGGCTCCTGAGGGAAGGGGTTCAGAGAGCAAGGCAGACTACAGGGATGGTTTAGGGGGTTCTGGGGAAATGGGGTCAGTGGATAAGGCTGGTTACAGGGAAGATCTGGGGGCTCCTGGGGGTAGGGGTTCAGGGAGCAAGGCAGACTACAGGGATGGTTTAGGGGGTTCTGGGGAAATGGGCTCAGTGGATGAGGCAGGTTGTAGGCATGTTTTAGGGGGTTCTGGGAGGATTCCATTAGAGAGTGAGGCAGGTTATGGGGATGCCTTGGGGGGAACTGGGGGAGTGGGGTCAGGGAGTGAGGTCAGTTACAGGGGAGGCTCAGGAGGGCCTGGGGAAATGGGGCCAGAGGGCAAAACGGGCTGTGGAGATGGTTCAGGGCAGTTTAGGGTTCCAGGCTCACCGGCTGGGGCGGGACATGAGACTGGACCCAGAGGCCATGAAGCTGCAAGGCACGGGTCAAGATACCGGGCAGCATCAGAAGGTGGCGTGAGCTCCGAGGAGGGTCCAGAGAGGGCCAGAGGAAAGGGGCTTGTGGATGGGGCAGGCCCTGGACCGGGCTCTGGGGTGGCTGGCATGCTGGGCACTGCGGACAGCACAGCACACAGGGACAGCCCCGGGGTCCCGGGGATGCCGGAGACTCAGGGAGGGCCACAGACTCTTCCAGGTGGGTGGGGGGCCACCAGGGGTCTTAGGGGCGATCAAACCTCAGGGATCCCCGAGGCCTTGGAGGCTGCTGGTTCCAAGGGAAAATCAGATACTGAAGAGTGGCAGGGTGGTTCTGGGATTCCAGGGTCTTCTGGGGACAGAGGGGCTCCCCGGGGGAAGGGCAGGTCTGCAGACCAAGCAGGGAATAGAGGGGGTTCTGGGTTACTTGATGGTAAGGGGACTGCAGAAGGTGAGCCCTGGGTGGGGGTGGATGTTTTGGGGTCTAGACCTGAGCGGGACTTCTGGAGACCGGGCCCAGGAACAGCAGACAAGGGTAGAGTTCCTGGCCCGGGTGGATTGGCTCCTCAGGGAGGTGGGGACTCAGTGCTGGGAGCCAGGAGGACGGGAGCAGGTTCGGGGAGCTCAGCAGGGGCAGGTCAGGGCCTGGATGGCGGCTCCGTGCCCAGCGGAAGGGGCACGTCAACGCCAGGGCCTGCCGATGGGCGAGGGGGAGGCAGCGCTCGGGCCCCAGGCCGGGAAGACCAGGGCTTTGGCCAGGGCAGCGCAGGTGCCGGGGGCCGACCCTCAGGTTCCAGGGCTTCTAGCTCCCTGCAGGAGAAAGATGCCACTGTCAGTGGGACCCAGGAAGGGCCAGGAGGCTTTAAAGGCAGGGAGGGTCCACCAGGCCAAGAGGCAGCTGGAGAAGGTCAAGGCCCATGGTCCCCGGATAGCAAAGGTTCAGGTTCTGAGAGAGGGAGGTCTGGTGGTGCAGAGGACTCAGGTGACCTGGGCAAAGGGAACTCCACTGAGTGGGGGAATGGCCTCACCCCAAAACCTGGGGAGCCAGGACCTCGGGGAGCCTGGAATGGCTTAGATGGTCCCTTTGGCAGAAAAGGCTCTGGAGCCAGGTCAGGAGGGGTCCAGGGCCTGAGCGCTCAGCCAGGCCAAGGACAGAGAGGAGGAAGCAGCTCCCTCGGGGAGCAGGGGTCCCTGGAGGCTGAGAATGGCAAGGCCCAAGGTCCCAGGTCCCTAAAGGAGAATGAGGGGTGGGGACCGGAAGAGTCTGGCAGGCCAGACAGGAGGCCCGGTCCATGCCGGAGCAGGTCTCGAGCACAGTCAGGGGCTGAGGTCGGAGCAGCCGAGAGAGGGAGCGTGCACGAGGCCAGAGGCATGGGGCAGCCGCCTGCGAGGGAGACCCGAGGCTGCCCAGGGGAACCTCCACGTGAAGACCGGAGCCGGGAGCCCCCGAGTCATCTTGGCAGCAGGAGAGGTGGCAAAGAGGGCCGGCGGGACGTCTGTGGCCAGGGCAGAGATGCCACCCAGAGTCCCACGTCCAGATACAAGCCTGGCACTGGCGGTTTCTCCACGGAGGACCGAGGTAGGTACTTCTCAGCTGAGCTGGCTCCAGGGGGCTCCAGCCAACTGTGGCGCCTGGACACTAGGATGCTGGGTCAGTCCCAGTTCTGCCCCCAGCCCCAAGAGTCTGTCTCTGCCAATGTGCCCCATTTTCAGGAATTTTTTTAAAAAAAATTTCAGAGGCAGCTCTTTCCTCCTTGCGCAGGTGGGATGCACCCTGCGTGAGGCTCAGAGGTCTCCTGGGTGTGTGATCTTGAAACCCGACGTCCAGCATCGTTGGCCTAGCAGTCTAGGGGTCACCAGGACTTCCCACCCGTGTGACCCAGCGGGCTCCTCACCCACCTTACACCCCAGATCTCCGGCACCAGCTTGGATCTCTCAGGCCCCGCTGAGAAAAGCGGGAGGCTTGACTTGGCTGGCGTGGGCAGAGCCCTGTCGGTGGCACCATGGTGGCCTCCCAGGGCGCAGCACTCGGCCTTGGGGACTCCCTCTGTGTCTCTCCACACCCCGCAGGCCACTTCTCCCAGGGCCTGGCTGACACGGAGGTGCGGCGGGGGGAGCCGGCCACTCTCTCCTGCACCCTCACCCGAGACCTGGGACCCGGCGCCTGGTTTAAGGACGGAGTCGAGGTACTTCCCCCCCCCCAACACCTTCCCTGTACTGGGGGAGGGACAGGGGCAAAGCAGAAAGGAAGGAGAGGTAGAGGCTTTGCAAGAAAGACTTTTCATTCTTCATTTCTCTCAAGTACCCACCCCAGGGTGGGTGTAAATGGCCAGTAGCAGCTCGGTGTGTTTAAGATAAAAGTGGATTTTTATAAAAATGTTGTGTGTGCTATTCACACCTCCCTCAGCAGGGCATGCTCTGTTCTTCCTGCACTCAGAATGCCTCTCCTGTACCCACACCTGCTGAATTCTGCCCATCCTTCAAGGCCTGGTACAAATGCCACCTCTTGGCCTCTCTGAATAGCCCCTCTGCCCTCCGCTGTAACTGCCACCTGGGGAGGAGACACATCACAGCCATTCAGATCGTGGGCCTTGGCGTCAGCTACCGTGTTTCCCCCAAAATAAGACAGGGTCTTATTTTTCCTCAAGAAGACACCCTAGGGCTTATTTTCAGGGGATGTGTTATTTTTTTTAAGTACGGTACAACCATCTACATTAATTCAAATACAGTGAAGTCGTCTTCTTCTGGAACATCATCATAACTCTCCAAACCCCAAATTCCATCCTGAATTTCTTGCGACTCTATTTCCTTTAGAACCACTGGCCTTAATCTCTCATGTGGAGCAATAGAGCTTTCACCGGGCAGACGAGAAGGGCTGCTTGGCTTCTTTCCCGCTCCGCGACGACATGCATGGGTTGTGCAGACGCGCTGCGTAGCCACGCCTGTCACTAGGTCTTATTTTCGGGGCAGGGCTTCTATCACGCAAATGCTTAGAAATCCTGCCAGGGCTTATTTCATGGGTAGGTCTTATTTTCGGGGGAACACGGTAGATATGGCTTCAGATCCCAGCTCGGTCACTCCCAGTGGTGTGACCTTCCCCAAGTCACTGAACGTCCTGGTTTCCCCATCTATGAAATGGCACTAATAGCAGCACCTACTTGGTGAGGCGGTGACAAGCCAGGTCCCAAGCGTGGAGGACACTGGACACACATTGGCACAGGACGAGCATTCGGCTCACCTCGCGTCAGCACAGGGTCCAGCGATTGCGTCAGCAAACGGCCGTGGGTGGCTGGCCTGGGGGAGCCACCAGGGTGGGGTGACCTTCCCCTGCTCTGGCTCTGGTCTCCAGCTCACCACCCGGGATGGAGTCGTCTTTGAGCAGGAAGGTCCCGTGCACAGACTTCTCCTTGCCGGTGTGCAGGAGACCCAGGCCGGGAGGTACACCTTTGTTGCCGGCAACCAGCAGAGCGAGGCCACCCTGACCGTCCAGGGTGAGGCCCAGCCCTGCCCGTCCCTGTCCCACAGCCTCTTTGTCCCAGGGGACAGCTCCACTTCCAAACCCCTGCATGTGCGGCTGGTCTGCAGCCAGTGTCTCATCTCCTCCTCGGCCTGAGGATGAGATTTTACAAGCCAACCCACACCTTCCCTGTTCCAGCGTCTTGTCCCTTTCCTTGCCGGGAGGTCCTTGGGGAGGTCTAATCCTGATCCCTCCTGCTGCAGATGGAGCTCACTGCCCTCCTTAGTCCCCGTAAAGTGGGGTGGAGGGTTCCTTACTCTTAGCCCCAGCTTCCCTCTCTAGATGCTTCTTTCTGCATCTCCCGAGGGCCCCAGTGCCCTTGTCGTCTTTGAGTCTTGCTTTGGTTTATCTCCAGATCCGCCTGCCATTGCTCCAGATGTGACAGAGGAACTGCGAGAGCCCCTGGTGGTCAAGGCTGGGCGGCCGGTGACGGTGAAGATCCCCTTCCAGAGCCGCCTCCCCGTCCGGGCTGTCTGGAGGAAGGACGGGGCCGAGCTGGTGGGCAGCGGCAGCACCCGGGGCGCCCAGGTGGCCCTGGGGGACGGCTGCACGCGGCTGTGCCTCCCCAGTGCGCACAGGAAGGACCGTGGCCAGTACAGCGTGACGCTGACCAGCGAGGGAGGCTCTGTGCAGGCCGCGCTCACCCTGCAGGTCACAGGTGCCAGCCTCGGCCCCCTCCCCAGCCTGAGGTTGCATCCCTCCCTGCCGGCAGGGCAAAGCCGGGGTGGGGTGTCTGCCGGCTCTGGGCCTTGTGTGCCTGCTGTTTCGGGTCCAGACCTACCCCTCCCCGCCCCCTCTCCCCTCCCCACACTGGTTAGGAAGAGGCAGTTTAGGGAAACAAAGGGCTGGGCTTCTGCTGGTGGGGGGAAGTGGCTGCGCTTCGCTGACCCCAACCCACTGGGCCTTGGGGAGTGGCCAGGTGGGACGGTGGCCCCCAGTCTGGCGTGGTGCCATCAAGGCCGGACTCCCGCAGGCCGAGCAGTGCCCATTCCGGCCACACAATGGTGGGGCTGGCGTGGGCTGGTGGGTCCAGTGGCACGTCCCCGAGTGTACCTGTGCGGGTTGGGGGTGGAGCCCGGGGCCTGGCGTCTCAGGAACCGTGTGGACCCCAGGCCGCCCACCCCACTGTGGGCTTGTCCACTGACAAGGGGGAGGCCAGCACCAACCTCCCACCTCCTCTGACTCCTTCTCTCTCCGCCCCTCCCCGCGGGTCCCAGACAAGCCCGAGCCCCCGCAGGGCCCCCTGGAGGTGCAGGATCTTCCGGGGGCTGGTGTCTGCCTCCGCTGGCGGCCCCCGAGAGACGACGGGGGCCAGGCCGTGCAGCGCTACGTGGTGGAGCGGCGACAGGCGGGCCGGAGCACCTGGCTGCAGGTGGGCGAGGCCCCCGCAGACGGCACCACCTTCGCCGACGCCGGCGTGGAGCGGGGCAGCAAGTACGCCTTCCGCGTGCGGGCCGTGACCTCGGAGGGGGCCGGCGAGGCCCTGGAGTCCGAGGAGGTGCTGGTGGCTCCTGAGGGTGAGAGAAGGGGCTGGGGCTGGGAGCACCCCGGGCCCCACTGTGCCCAGAGGGGCAGGTCTGAGCGACACCAGCCCGTGCCCGGGGGCGGGGGGCCCTTCTGGGGCACTCTGCAGACCCCTTGCCCCGCCACCTCTGGGATCTGCAAATGAGGTTTATTTACGGGGTCCTGGGGCTGAGGGGCCGGGCAGGCAAAGGCCCCGTCAGGACCCAGGGAGGGGCCAGCATCTGCATCCATCGGCCGCCTGCGGTCTGGGGCGTCCTCTCCTGCACCAAAGTGCCTTCTCTGTCCCATCCCTCCTGTCCCGAACGGCCAGAACAGTGTCCCGGACACGGGCTCAGCCCTGACGTGCCCAGGAGGGGCCGGAGGGTGGCCTATCCCCAGATGCCCGTGGCTGGCACCTGTCTTCGGCCCTGGCTGAGCGGCACCTTCCCCTCCCCCAGCTCGCCCCGGGGCCCCCTCCGCCCCAGCCGTCCTGTCGGCCTCCAGCCGGGGCATCTCACTGACGTGGACGGCGCCGCGGGGCCCAGGCAGCGCCCACGTCCTGGGCTACCTGGTTGAGAAGCGCAAGACGGGCAGCAGCACCTGGACGGCGGTGAACGACCGGCCCGTGCCTGGTGAGCTGGCCCGGGGAGGGCTCCTCGTTTGGTCGTTGGCACTGGGGGTCCAGGTCGGCTTGATACAGCGGGTCTCATCGGGGGTGGGGCTGCCCCCTGGGGACATTTGGCAGCGTCTGGAGATGCTTCTGATTGTCACGACCGGGTGGGGGTAGAGGCTGCTGGCCTCCAGAGTGAAGAAGCCAGGGAAGCCGCTGAGAACCTTACGGCACACGGGACGGAACCCATCCCCATATGAAAAATTAAAAAAAATAATAATTATCTGGCAAAAACCATCAATTGTGCTGAGGCTGAGAAGCTCTGGTTTAGGAGAGGGGCTGGCTGGCAGCCAGGGGTGAAGCTGCTGGCCTTGGCCCCTCCACCCCTGGCCATGACCTTAGGGAGCTCACTTCCTCCACCCCTGGCCATGACCTTGGGCAGCTCACTTCCTCCACCCCTGGCCGTGACCTTGGGCAGCTCACTTCCTCCACCCCTGGCCGTGACCTTGGGCAGCTCATTTCCTCTCCAGAGCTCAGTTCCATCATCCAGTAAGTGGAGAGGAGGGTCCCCTGCCCACTTAGTAGTTTGACCTTCTGTGATCTACGCGCGTGCCATGGAAGCCAGGGTCTGTGGAGGGGAGGGCGGCTAAGAACAGCTTATCTCCAGACCTGGGGTCTGGCCATGCTGTGCCACGTAGGAGCTGGGGCCTCGGTCTCCTCATCTCTGGATGAGCTAGGGGCCTCCTCCCAGCTTCAGCAGTTAGCCATCCTGTTCTATTTGCATACGGCAGCAACTCTGCAAGGCAGAGGGAACAGGAGGGAGTGAGGCGCTTGCCCAAGATCACCCAGCAAGTCAGCGGCAGAACCAGACAGGGACTCGGGGTCCCGGACACCCTGAGTGGTGCTCTTGCCACCTCGGAGAGAGCTGGGGAGCTGGGTCACACCTGGCTGGTTCGGGGAGGACAGGTTAGGACCCCAGGCTTGGTCCTCTCCAGAGCGCAGAGGCACCAAGCTATCTCCCAGTCGCCCGGTCCCGGCAGGGCGGGACTGACGCCGGGCGGGCTGTTCACAGACAGGAGGTGGACGGTGGCGGACCTGCGGCAGGGCTGGCAGTATGAGTTCCGGGTGACGGCGGTGGCTCCCTCGGGCCCTGGAGAGCCTGGGCCCCCTTCGGAGGCTGTGTTTGCCCGGGACCCCATGAGTAAGTACGGCAGCAGCTCGGGTTGGGGTGGGGTGGGGGAGGGGGTGAGCACGGGCTAGCTCTGGAGCTGGGTGGGACAGGAGAGGGGTCACAGGTCAGGGGCAGGCCTGAAGCAATGGTCAGGAGGGCTGGAAGGTAAAGGTGGAAAGGCTCTCAGGTCAGGCACATCTCAGGGGCCAGGCAGTGGGGATTAGAAGACTCCTTCCAAGATCACTCACTCTTTGGCCGCTAAGCAGGTCTGTCCCCAAGCTGGCCTGCCTGTCTCAGTCTGACAGCCACCCACTCACTCCAGTGAGGAGTCACATCCCCGCCAGGTGGGTGGAGGCCAGGTAGCTGAGAAGCCTCAGCCTCCGTTCTCTGTCTGGTGAATATTTGCCCATCACCTGTTAGGGGGCCACTTTGTGCAAGGAGCTAGGGGAGTTGGCCCTGGTCTCTGCTCTTGAGAAACTGACAGTCTAGGACAGCGCTTCCCTGTCTGTGCTCTCGGGGACGTCAGTGTACGCAGAGATGCCAGCAAACATTCTGAGAACAAGAGAGACAGCCAAAAAGGTCTGCGATCGAAGACGTGCGTGACCCGAGTCTGTGATAGTTCCAAGTCCTACAGGGAAAACAAAAAAACAAAAAAACAAACCAAAACCTGTCTAGCTTTCTTTGATCCAAATCTCCCAAATTTGAGTACAGAATACCTTTTCCACGAAATACCTGCTTAAAAACATCACTCCCGGGTGTACAACTTAGAAAATGCTGCTCCGTGTTCCTCATCCCCTTATGAGCAGAGAAGGGGGCAGCACATTTCTGGCACTTGCGGGCTCGGCCAGGTAGCAAAACCCCTCAAGAGCATCTTGGGGTCCCACAAGGCCTGGCACACTGGAGCTGTGCTGGCTGCTCGAATGAACCCCACAAGAATAGGACGTTCTGCAAGTTTGATTCTTCGAACGGCATCCAAGTCTTAGTCCTAGGAAGGCCGGAGCGTGGGAGGGAGGGAGGGAGGAGGAAAGCTGGCCCAGGCACCGGATCCCTTGCAAGTGGACAGACCTATCCTCTTTCGCTGTCCTCTCTCTCTTATCAGTAACGGGGAATGGGGACCGCAGACAGGACGAGCAGCGTCCCGCAGTAGCCCCAGCAACGACTACATTTCACTGATTCTTGCAACTAAGCAAGGCCTGTGGCCTGGCAAGGCCACCTGGCAACTTCCTAGAAATGCTGAATCTTAGGGTTGACCCCAGACCTACTGAATTAGGAGCTGTATTTTTTAACAAAATCCCCAGCTAATCTGTCTGCTAATTCAAGTTTGAGAAGCACTGCCCTAGACCAGCGGCTTTCAAACTTTGCTGCATAGGTAGGAACACCTGGAGAGCTCTTAACATTCCTGCTGCCCAGGCTGCGCCCCGGACTAATGAAATCAGAATCCCCAGGGGTGGCGTCGAGGCACCAGCATTTTTAAGCTCCCCAGGTGATTGCAAAGTGCAGCCAGGCTTGGGGGCCAGAGCCATTTATGGCTGTGCTGTTTCCAAAGCCCCTTCACACCCGCCATGGCCTTTGCCTACACCCAAAACCACTGTGCACAGGTGGGGCCGTTGTTATTGTTCCTGTTTAACAGGTGAGGAGCAAGGAGCCTGCGTGGAGGGCCCAAAAGGCAGAGTCTTGATCTAAGAGCTTGGAGTTCACAACAAAAGGACATAGAATTCTAGCATTCAGGGATAAAGGAACCCAAGACTTTTGGTTTTCAGGGATCCCAGAAGGATGGTTAGGGGAAGAGGCTTGGCAGGTGGGGGAACGGGTGGTGGGAGTAGGGGAGGCTTCCTGGAAGAGGCAGCCAGGGTGTGCGTGCACACCGGCTGGCTTGAGGGCTTGGCTCCAGGTGGGTGCTTCAGGAAGGCCTAAAGGCAGAGTCACTAAGGGAAAACCCCCAGACTCCCTCGAGGAAGGCTGATGAATATCCACGCTGAGTGGCCTCCCTGGGAGAGGCTGACGCCACTCCTGACGTTCCCATGGGGCCCGGCCAGGACCTCCGGGGCCCGTGCGGAATCTGCAAGTCACAGACACGTCGAGCACCAGCATCACCCTGAGCTGGGCCGGACCGGACACCCAGGATGGGGACGCCGCCCAGGGCTACGTGGTGGAGCTATGCCGCTCAGACAGTGTCCAGTGGGTCCCTTGCCACATGGGCACCCTGCCCGCCACCACCTACACGGCCAAGGGGCTTCGGCCCCACGAGGGCTACTTCGTGCGCGTCACGGCGGTTAATGAAGGAGGCCGCGGCCAGCCCGCCGCCCTGGACACGTTAGTGCAAGCGACGCCCACTACTGGTCAGTGCCACCTCTGTCCCCGCCCCCGAGCCCCGCACACCCTTCCTGAGAGGCACCGCTGAGCGGCCACCAAGCACTTGCAGAGCCACAATCCCTTCCCCAGGTTCACGAAGCGACATTTACTGAGCGCCTACGATGTGCCAGGCACTGGGCGAGGCAGGCCCTTTTTTGGAAGTGTCTTCTCATTCCAACTTACAACAACCTACAAGGTCAATATTTTTATCCCCAGTTTACAGAGAAGGAAACTGAGGTCCCAGCTACTTTGCCCAAGGTCTCACCACGGGTATGTGGCAGAGCCGGGATTTAAACCCGGTGACTCCAAAGGTGGGGCTCTCTCCAGGACAGAGAGCAGCTGTTTCCCCGGGCACGGCCCCGGGAGGCACAAGCACGCTCAGCTCACTCCGTTCACGCTCAGAATGAGACGTGCCCCGGCTCCCTGTTGTCTAAAGGAGAATCGTTTCTCCAAAGCTTTGGGCTTTAATTGCTAGAAGCAGCTGACCTGTCTTTGACCCAAGCTGACACTGGGCCACCCAAGTCACCCTAGTTGCCACCGTGACAATGAGGGAGATGTGTACACAGCACATAGCCCAGAATCCCAGAGTCTGTCCCTAACTCGCTGTGACCTCAGGCAAGTCACTTCCTGCCTCAGATCGCTCGTTAGTTCTCTCATCTGCCAAGCAAGAGAGCCCCACCACACAGCACTGCCTGTGTTCCAGCCCGTCCCTGACCCTCTCCCTGGGGCGTCCCTTCCTCAGCTCCCGGCCGTCTCCTGCTGGCAGCTCCCCACCAGCTGCTGGGGTCCCCCCAGGGCTGTCCTCCCAACTCCCCTCCAGTTCCTTCAAAGCCCCCAGTCCCTTGCGATCTCAGCATCAAAGAGCCTGGCCCAGCCTTCCCCTCCTGCCCTGCCCTGGGGCCCTGGGGCTGGGGCCCAACTGCGGAAGGAGGTGACCAGCCGTCTGGTGTCTTTCAGTCTGTCCCAAGTTCCTCGTGGACTCCCGCACAAGGGACTCGCTGTTGGTCAAGGCTGGGGACACCGTCAGCGTGCCGGTCTCCTTCGAAGTGAGTGTCCTTCCAGGGGGGCGGGAGGGGAGTCGGGAGAGGCCAAGGGAGCCAGACTCAGCCCTGCAGTTCTCTTTCCCGCCCTGCTCCTTTTTGACCCCTAGTCAGTGACCTGGGCTCGTGCTGGACATCAGGCCAGACATGAGAAAGGAAAGATCAGGGTCCTTCTCCAAGGTACAGCCCTCACCTGGCCACGGGGCGGCCTTTGTGCTCCCGGTCTACAGATCCGTCTAGTGGTGGCTTCTGGCGGTGCACCTCCAAACTAGAGCGCTCACTTTTCTCCGCTTGTCTGTAGTCTGGGACTTCAGGGGGCCCGCGGTGTAGATAATCCCCTTTGACTTCAGAATGCATGTTTGTGCAAACATACGACCTGCAGTTGACTCAGGATGATCCCCAATCAACAGCAACACCACCCGCATGTATAGCATGGTGGTTAAAAGCACAGAATGCTCAGGTCCAAATTCCGACATAAACATTCACTAGTTGTTTGACTTTGGACAAACAACACAAACCGTTCTGTGTTTCAGCTTCTTCATCTTTCCAATGGGATAATGGTAACCTATATCAAAGGGTTGTTCTGAGGATTCGAGCAGTTAATACATTGAAAGCACGTTAACAGGGCTGGCATAGAGCAAGCACCCAGTAGGCCGTTATTATTACATAATGATTATGTATAATAATAATAATTATCATTACCACCATTATTATTATTTAAAACCATCATCATCATTATTATCTGTGTAGGAAGCTCATAGGTGTCAAAGCCAGATTCCAACCCAGACTTGTCTTACTCTGAATTACTTGTTGTTAATTAATAGACCTTAATAGCAACAACGATAATGATGGCAAAAGAATTTAACACACACTGAGTGTTTGCTATGTCCTACGCCTGTTCTCTGTGCTTCCCATGTGCGATTAGCTCCCTACATCCTCAGAACAGCCCCCTGAGCTAAGTCACTGCCAGCATGCCCATTTGACTCAGATACCCAGTGTGCCCAGTACCAAGGGCCCTACAGGGGGTTGGTGGCGTGGTCACCACGCAGCCGGGCTCAGGGTCGCCATGGTTCAAGGCCAGGCCACCATGATCTCCTTCCTGGACTATACAGGGGTTCCCACGTCCTCCCCTAGTTGGTCTTGGGCACTCCCCTCCCCGTGAGTCCCTCCTCGCTCCCCTCCAGGACCCCTCCCGCCCATGTCAATCCAGAACTAATTGTGTTTTCCTGCTCAAAATCTTACAACAGCAGCTCGTGGCTTTCAGAATAAAATCCAGATGTCTGTGTGGTGTGACGTGGAGACCACGTCACACGTCAGCCTGACCTCCCTGTCCAGCCTTCCTTCCTGTTCCTCCAGCCCCTGCAACACCTCCCTGCCAACGCCACACTTCGTCACCACGGCTCCACCAGCCAGTTCCCCAACGAGCACTTTCCCACCTCTGTGTGTCACACCCCCGACCTTCTCCTCCTAGAAGGCTCTTCTCACCACGTCTGCCTTAGGCCAGCTTAAATGCCAGCACAGCCCTTCTCAGCCTTCCCTTTCCTCTTGCTCCCCAGGCTGCCCCCATGCCCAAGGTGACCTGGCTGAAGGATGGCTTGCCCTTGCCCAGAGGAAGCGTGACCACCACCAAGGACGGCCTGACACAGCTTCTGATTCCCGTGGCCAGCGTCTCGGACAGTGGCCTCTACACCGTGGTGCTGAGGAACCTTCAGGGGAAGGAGGTCACCCACAGGTTCCGCGTCAGGGTGGCAGGTGAGGCGGGCCTGGCTCTGGGCGCCGGGAGCCGGCTCGGCCACTCTCGAGGCATGGAGGTTTCCATCTGGCAGGGTCCTAGTCTCAGCTGTCTTACAAGGGCCGGGTGTGCAAGGTGACCCCACTGTCCCCCTTCCTATGTGCTTGGAGGCAGAAGGAAGAAAGGCCAGGAAGACTCCCCTGAGGGGCTTTCATTGTTCTTCTGTCTCAAGAACTTAGGGACAGTCACCCACATCCCCTCCTGGGACCTCAGTTATTCTTCTCTGTGAGTCAGTGAGCGAAGGTTGTCACCACGGGACATCACCAGAAAGACCAGTGGGCAGGACGGTCTGTGGCCCTTGCAGGAGAGAAGGCTGTCCTTGTGGACTGCAGCCCCCACTCAGCCCCAGCCCGGGAGGAGTTCTTGGATATAGGAAACAATGGCATAGGCCAACAGTGGGGTTCTGTAACTTGGTTTCCTGAAAGCCCCCACCTGTGTCCAAAAAGGACATGTCCTGTATCATATTACTTAGAAACTAGAGTGAATTAAAGTCATTCTTTTGGGGGAGATTTTGTACCCTCTAGAGATAACCGTAGACCCGCCCCCCTCCCCAAGCTCGCTCTGGCTGCAGCTACCTCCCGTGGCAAGACTGCATGTCCCACGACCCCCAGAAGACTTGGGGACCCCGGGGAGGACCACGCAGCAGTCCCACTGGGTCCCCTCCAACGCGGGCTCCCTCTGCCCCTCTCTTGAAGCGTGTCCGCAGCCGCCTGGGCCCATCCGCCTGCAGGAGAACGTGCCGGGCACGGTGACGGCCGAGTGGGAGCCCTCCCCGGACGAGGCGGGCGGCGTCCCGCTGCACTACGCCGTGCACACGCGCTCCTCGGCCGACGGCCCCTGGCGGGAGGCGGCCGACCGCGTCCACACCAACCGCTTCACGCTCCTGGGCGTCCTCCCCGGCCACGAGTACCACTTCCGGGTGGTGGCCAAGAATGAGCTGGGGGCCAGCAGACCCTCGGACACCAGCCAGCCCTGGTGCATCCCGCGGCAGCAGCGCGGTGAGCGGTCCCCGGAGCGCGGAGCAGCGGGGGTGGGGCGTGGCGCACCCAGAGGTGCCCAGAGGTGGCGGAGCAGGAGCGCGGGGTGGGGACTGAGGCCCGCGCCGCAGATGTGGCCCAAATGAAGAGCCAGCTCCTCTTCTGAGCTGCAGCTCTTTCCCCCGCCTGCACTGATGTCCTCTGGGTCCCTCACCCACGGCGGTCCCGCTCCGTGGGAAGGACCAGACAGACAGACGCGGGCGTTGGGGCGTCTGGGGCGCCTGTGGGTGCGTTCTCAAAAGCAGTGAGGAGGCCCGGCGCGCTGGCTCACGCCTGTAATCCCACCACTCGGGGAGGCTGAGACGGGAGGATTGCTCAATGTCAGGAGTTCGAGACCAGCCTGAGCAAGATCGAGACCCCCGTTTATACTAAAAATAGAAAGAAATTAATTGGCTAACTAAAAAGTATACAGAAAAAATTAGCCGGGCATGGTGGCGCCTGCCTGTAGTCCCAGCTACTCGGGAGGCTGAGGCAGGAGGATCGCTTGAGCCGAGGAGTTTGAGGTTGCTGTGAGCTAGGCTGACGCCAGGGCACTCACTCTAGCCTGGGCAACAGAGCGAGACTGTCTCAAAAAAAAAAAAAAACCCAGAAAACGATGTGGCAGGGAGGCCCAGGTAACGCCTGCACGGCAGCACCATGAGCCTTCTCCCCATACACGGGCCTCAGCCAGCTCTTCCTCCCGCCTGACCCTCCTCTCTCCGCCCCTTGCGTCCACCGCAGACAGGTTCGCGGTGAAGGCTCCCCGCTGCAGGGAGCCCGACCTGCGCCGGAAGCCCCGGTTCCTGGTGGGTCTGCGCGCCCACCTGCTGCCCCGCGGCTGCGAGTGCTGCATGAGCTGCGCCGTGCAGGGCTGGCCCCGGCCCCGCGTCACCTGGTTCAAGAACGACCAGAGCCTGGACGGGAACCCCGCTGTGTACAGCACCGACCTGCTGGGCGTGTGCTCCCTCGTCATCCCCAGCGTCTCCCCCGAGGACAGCGGCCAGTACACAGCCGTAGCGGAGAACACGCTGGGCCGCGCCGCCAGCTCCGCCACCCTCATCGTCGTAGGTAATGACGGCCGGCTGCCCTGGCAGCGGGCCAGGCTGGCGGGCATGGGGAGGAGAGCGGCAGGAGCAGCCCCCTGCTGGCCTTCAGGGAGCCCCCAGAGGGGCCTGTCCCCACCCTAGGGTGATGGGGGGAGGTCGGGAGAACGGGACGCTCCCCTGACTCTGTATGAACGCTGTGTCGTTGAACCTGGCCGTCACGCTCCCTCCTGGGGGCTGGGTTTGCCCATTTGCAAAATGAAGTATTTGGGTAAGCAACTTCTTGATCTAAGGGGCTGCATACTGCCCCCCACCCCCTCCCCCTGGAAGCTTCCCACCAGGGCCTGGCAACGGCTTTCAGGATGAGAGATTACGATGCTTCATCCATGCTCTTCTTTCATAAAAGTGCCCAGACATGGGCATTTAGTGCCTAAAAAAAACCCCATGCTGATTCTGTCATTACTAGTCCCCTTAAAGCAAATAATCTGTGTTAACAAGAAAACATTTTCCTTCCAATAGCACTTAAAACATTTTGAATAGCAAAAAAAAAAAAAAGCAACCCCTCAATATTTTTAGTCATTAAGAATTGACATTTGTGCAAAAATGGCCCTTCAGCACCGGACCAGAACATCTCTTCTCTCCGTAGCACCTGTGCCAAGGCATTTGGGAAGCCACTCTCAGAGTGCCCCACTTGTAAACACACACAGTTCTGGAAAGATGCTGGCATTTGGGGGTGGTTATGGAAAGAGGCCAGGGAAGGACTTTGCCCACGCTCAGAGAACATACATGATGGCTCTGGATTTGAACCCACCACCCGATGCCCTTCTGGACCAGCTGGAATATCCCGTGTCTTGCAGAACCCAGCTCCTAGCCCTGCCTCACCCTGGGATGGCCCTGGATTCCTTGAAGCTTCACTCCCGAAACCCGCGATGGCCCCAGGAGCCAGGCCCCAAGGAGGCCAAGCCCGGAGCCCCAGGAAGACAGGCGTGAGGAGGCTGCTGGGGAAGTTTGGCCAGGAAGACATGGAGTCCTTGGGGAAGAAAACCGGCGGGGTGGGGGGCATTAAGTCTCCCAATTGCCCCAAGCTAAGTCACCGGGCAGAATGACAGTGAGACTTGGGCACCCTCACCTGTGGGCCTGTTTCTTCTCCAGGTCAGGAGATCCAGAGAGCACCTGTCTATAGGGTGGGGCCGGCTCCTTGTTTTCCTGGGCTGGGCCCCTTGCGGGGAGAGCGGGAACAGTTGGGCCAGCGGTGACCACAGGGAGGGAAGAGGAAAGGAGGTCAGAGGACCTGGGTGAGGACTGTAGCATCGAGGGTGTGTGTGTGTGTGTGTGTGTGTGTGGCTGGGAGTGCTTTCTGTACTTTTCTTCATTAAAGCATTACGCTAACACAGGCAAATCATTCGCAAGTTAATTTGGGGTTGGTGTGTTGGAGGAGAGATTCCCCAAGCAAAGCCGCTGTCCCAGGCTGCAGCTGGCAGGACGGGAGGCTCCAGCTCCCAGGAAGAGTGGCTCGGAATTGGGCTCTTCTCTGGCAGCCCCGGCCTGCGCAGTGGATCGCAAGGGCGGGACAGCAGAGGGAGGTGAGGGGTCTGTGCGGGGGCGAGGCCTCCCCCCAGCCTGTGTCTCCTGCACTCCCCGTCTCCCAGAAATCCTGTGTGCAGCCGGTCTGGAGGCCTCCCCGGTGTCACACATGTGGGGACCACAGCACCGGGACTGCCTAGGACTGCCCTATACCTGTCACTCCCTGGGGCCAGGAGGGTCTGGGTCAGGGACAGTCCTCCTCCAGGACCTGCCCCGTGGGACCCTGCAGAAGGGAACGAGGGAGACCATCAGGTGCATGAGAACGTGACTCACCCATGGCCCCACTGTCCTGTCACATGTCCCAGGTGGGACGGGTGCTCCCCTTCCCGGAAGGACCTTTGCATGACCCAGCACTGCCTCCACAGCTCTCGCCCTCCCTCATCCTCAAGCAGGGTCCCCCAACATCTCAGACTCCCGGGCAGTACTCCAGCGTTCCCAGGGCCCAAAGGGAGGAGGGGGCTCTGGGGAAGGCCGAGCCCCCTGCTCCCCCAAGACACAGCCCAGCAGGTCACCTGATGAGCTAGGACAGTCTGCTCTTCCTTCCCTCTGCTCAGCCCCCAGCCGCTGCTGCCCACGGCTCCCCTTGCGCCCAGTAGCAGCCCGGGCCTGGGAAGGAAGGGGCATGGTCACAGGAGGACGGAAGTCAAACACGCCTTTCTGAGGAAAGGGAATGAGAGCTTTCTGGACTGGAGAGATACTTGCCTACCCCAAACAGACCAAGGGTGCCCCCAGAGGCAGCGGCGTGGACCGGATGACGGTTGTCTATTTTGGCTGGGATGCATCCTGCCCCACCATGGAAACCCACAAGAGCCCTTTGCCTTGGGACTTCTCTTATCTCCACTTCGAGATAGGGAAGGATTTCTTGAACAAGATGCCGAAAGCAAAGCCATAAAGGAAAGTGTTATAAATTTGACTATATTAAAATTAGGCACGTGTTTTCATCAAAAGAAAATGAAGCATGTGAAAGGATAAACCACAGGTTAGGAGAAATATTTGCCACACAAATATCCATCAAAGAATCATTGTCCATCATTAACGTCCACAAAGAACGCTTCAAATCAATCAGAAAAACATCTCAAGAGAAAAATTGGCTAAAGATAAACACACAGTTCAAACAAGAGGTAATATAAATATTGGTCCATATATGTTTATATGGAAATATGCTCAATTTCATTTGTAACTCTAAACGTGCACATTTAAACTGCAATCGTATAACATTTCGCCTCTGCCAGGTTGGCAGAACTGCATAATCTGTCACAAGTGTTTGTGAGACTGCGAAGCCATGGGAACTCTTACCCACTGCTGACAGGGGTGTAGACTGGGACATAATCTGCCATTACCTGATCAAGTGGCCATGGGAATTGTACCCTGTGACCCAGCAATTGCACACTTAGATATATATGCTAGACAATAAACAAATCTTTGCACATGCGCCCGGTGTAAAAGATCGTTCATAGCAGCATCGTGGCTATTACGGTTATCTACAAACAGGAAGGAAACAACCCAGTATCAATCGACAGTAGAACAGGTAAAAAATAAAATGAAATATAATAAAGGTTTGAAAAGGAACAAAGAACTGCTTCATTCAGCAACGTGGACGTGTTGCAAAAACAATTTGATTGAAAGAAACAAATGACACAAACTACATACAGCACAAATCCATTATATAAAGGTCAAAACTAAGCAAAACTAAACACTTTGTTGTTCAAGGATGCATACATACGTGGTACACTATTTAAAAAAAAAAAGAAGCAAAGGGAGTCTGGGCGCAGTGGCTCATGCCTGCAATCTCAGCGCTTTGGGAGGACAAGGCAGGAGGATCACTTGAGGCCAGGAGTTTGAGACCAGCCTGGGCAACATAGTGAGACTTGGTCTTTACAAAAAAAAAAAAAAAAAAAAAAAATATTTTTTTTAAATAGTGGAAGTGATGGCACATACCTGTAGTCCTAGGTACTGGGTGGCAAAGATGGGAGAATCACAGTAAGCTGTGATTATGCCACTGTACTCCAGCCTGGGTGAAAGAGAGAGGGCTTGTCTCTTGGAGAATAAAAAACAAATATGCAAGGGGGTCATTAAAGTAGGTATCAGGGTAGTGGTTACTCCTGGGGGGAAGGAAGAGAATAAGATTGGGGAGGGATCAATAGGGAGGCCTTTAAAGAATTGGCAGTGTTTTATTTCTTAATTTGGGTGGTGGTAACATGGAGTTTATTTTAATATCATTCTTTAAACCAAAATAAAAATAAAACTACCTAACACACTCCTGTGTGTATGCTATATTTAACAATAAAATAAGTAAAAGGAATAAACGATTGCACAAAATACTTGAATCTCTCTCTCCCCTCCCCATCCTCTCCTTCTTATCTTTTCTCCTTGCACCTTTCCTGACTCACCTGATCTTCGTATGCAACATACGGTAGCTGAAAGAGCGCTCTTCGATGCATTAATCCAGGTCACAAACCTAAATTTATTAGGTTTAAATGCAGATTTATTCGACTGAGTTGCATGTTTTCTGCTCCTAATTTTAAGGTGTGTGAGTGAGATGTTTCACATGTCTAAGCTCTAAACTACATCGCTTTGCCTTTTACTCGTACGTAATTCCTGAAGTGCAATGACCTCGCACGGGAAGAAAGTCTCTGCGCCCGCGCTGAATCACGAAAGTCACGCACAGTTGCTGGAGACCGCCCGCTGCGGTGAGGGAGGGAAGGAGCGACGAGGGCTCCGTTCTCATCTGACCCACCGCGAGCTCGCTGGGAGGTGGGCGCCCGCGCTCCCAGCCCAGGTGCGTCCGCCTTACGCCCCGCCCACCGCGCGCACCTGGCGCGGGCGGGCCCAGCCTTCCCTCCCTGTCCTCTCATTGGCTGAGGGAGCACGTCAGCAGCCAACCAGAAGCCGGTTGCTCTGACGACCTTCGCCCCGCCTTCTGCGGCTTCGCAGGCGGGCGTGCGGGGCGGCCGGGTCCCGCCGCGGTCGCGCGGCCCTTGGCGGGGGGTCGTGGTCTGGCCTCGTGCGGGGCAGGAGGCGGGAAGCGGAGGCCGCCGCGGACTGTGCGGGCTGCTCCCCACGGCCGCGCGCCGTGAGCCCGCGGGCCGGCTGCTCCGGGCGGGGTGGAGGCGTGGGCGGAGCCGGGGTGGGCGGGGCTTGGGTGGGCGGGGCTGGGGTGAGCGGAGCTTGGGTGGGCGGGGAAGGCCTGGGCCCCTCCTCTAAGTCCCCGGTGTCAGCCAGTCTGTCGTCCCAGACATGACCACCAGGGGGCGCCACAGGCTTTGCGGTGGGGCTGGAGAAGCCCTGGATGCCCAAGGGACAGCCTGGGGGCGGAGGAGCAGAGAGGGACGGAAAGTGGGGCTGGAGCAGGGGTGGAGCGGTGGCGCCAGCAGGCTCTCCTTCTCCCCTGCCCTCCCCCAGGGCTGTCTGCGTGGAGGCCCAGGAGCCTGTACCTGGCCCCAGGTGAGGCGTGTCTCCTGCCCCAGCCCCTTCCGCTGCCCTGCCTCCATGGTCCTCAGCCTGGGCAGACCCCAGCCTAGGTCGTCTGGAGGTCGGGACTCGGGCTCTGGGGACCATGAAGTTTCAGAGCAGTGGGGGGGGGGCGCGGCCGGGGTCCTGGACCGTGCGTGTGAGGGAGGGGTCCCGCCCGGAGCCATCTTCCCTCTCCTGCTGCTCCCCGCCCGCTTGGCCTCCTTACCTGTCCTCGTACCACCTTTCTGCCCCCTGCCCTGCCGGCCGCCAGGTGGGATGCCGGCCCTCCTCCTCCTCCTCTCCCTGCTGGACACAGCACAGAGCCCAGGCCGCATGGCAGCCCCCCCCACGTCTCCCCTGCGCCACTGCTGGGGTTGCCCTGAGGGCCCACGAGACGTGCTAGGGGCTCGGCCAGAATAGAGCTCCCTCATGACCTGGCTCGGATGGCCCAGCAGGGGACGGGGTGGCTGTGGACAGGGCTGGAGGCAGGGGACCGAGGCCGGGCCTAACAGGGGCCAAGGCCAGGAGCTGGCACCGGGCCTTGGGCCGGGCAGGGACTCATCTCTGGAGATGGAGCTGGGCCCTTCCCTCCACCCTTGCCCACCCCAGCCTCGGGCCGGCCGGGCGGGAGGAGAGGCACCTCGGGGTGTGGCCCCGGCTGCTGACAGCAACGTCGCACTCCTGGGACAGGGTGTCCTGGTGAGGCGATGTGGGGCACGGGCTCGAAAAGGGTGGGGCCCCCAGGGAAGGGGGTGGGGGCTCTTGTTGATGCAGCAGGAGCGGCCTGGGTGGGAGGCTTCCTCCCGGCCAGAGTGGCCGTCTCCCCTCGTGGCTGCTACCTGCAATCTCTACCTGCCACTGGGGGACGGGCTGCCCAGCAGAGCCCCAGACCCGGCTGCAGGCCCTGCCGCCTGCACCCCACCCACGACTGTTCTCTGCGAGGACATCCCCCTCCTCCAGGACAATCAGCCCCGTCCCGTCCCTCCGTCTCCCTCACCTCCTCCCCGCCCCACAGCAGCTCACACCCCCAGGGCCCGTCCCCAGTCCTGAGGGCGCCCAACGCACAGCCCATGGCCGGGCTGTGGAGGAGACACATACTAAGGCAGGAGCCCACCCTGCCTGGGGCCACGTCTGTGCTCAGGGGGCCCACGGGATGGTGGCCGAGGAGCAGTTCTCATGCGCGTGGGGCGGTGGGCCTCAGAGCCTCCACCTGGCACTGAGTCCCTGCCCCACTCTGCTGTCCTGTCCCTTCTCTGACGCCAGCCCAGCCTGCACAGCCCGCCTGCAGCCTGGTGGCGCAGGAACAGGCGTGTGTGCTAGCCGCGGCAGTGGCCCTGGGCCGTGCGGGCAGAGCGGGGTTGGCAGGGCGGCGGGGTGGGGGTGGCGGGCGCCACCAGCACTGAGAGCCCCCCCGGGGGGTGGTGCAGCCCGGCCCCTCCCTGCTTCGTGGCTGGCTGCTCCCTGACGCTGGGGAGGGAAGAGGCCCCCAGGTCTGCTGAGCTGACTGTTTTCAGGCTCCTTCCTGAGAATTGTGATTTTAGTGACTTTTTTTTTTTTTTTAATGATCAGAGGGTTGGTCCGTGTCGGCTCATCTGGCAGTGTCACGGGCACTGCCAACTCCCCGAGCAGCCTCCGGAGCTGGGGACGGCCTGGGCCACCCTGCTCCTCCTTGGTGGGTTTCGCCGTGGGGGTGGTCAGGTCCAGCCTTCCTCCTGGAGCCCGGCAGGCCGGGCCTGGGGTGTGCTAGGAGAGCTCGGAAGGGGGCAGGTGGTGGGGGCCAGTCGGGCCACATCATGGCAGTTGCAAGAGGTTAGGGAGGGCAAGGGTGGGCTTGGCCCAGGGAGGACAAGGTGCGGGGACTTCACCTGATAGAGAGGTGCGGCCTGGTTATTGGGGGGGGCTGCGGCCCCTGGCGCTGTCCTGACCCAGGAGCCTCCTATCCCAGAGCCAGGGGGGCTGCCCCTTCCTGCCCACGGGACCCCTGGGAAAGGGCACTGGGTACACGGCAGGCTCACCTCGGGACTTCCCCCTCCCCCAGACTGGCTGAGGGTGCTGGTGTGACAGCCCAGGTGAGAGCCCCTGTTGCCCTGGCAGCAGCGCCTCCCCCCGCCTGCGTCAGGGGAGCTGTCTGCGCTTGCATCCGGCTTCCCAAGCGATGAGACAGCTCCCGGCCTGCCTCCCCAAGCCGCTGGGGCTCACGCCCTGTCCTCTGGGGTGGCTGCGGCCTCTGTGAGTGGGCCGTGACTGTCCCCAGCTCCCCCGGCTAGTGGTGGACCTGGGCCCCGGCCCTCTGGAGGGGACGGTGCGTGGGCTGCAGGAAGGGAGGCTGCAGGTGGACAAGTGCTCCCGACCTCACACGCAGACCCCGAGGGCAGGGCTGAGGTCCAGAAAGGGACCAGGGGCAGCAAGCCGGCACCGGTGGGGCAGGTCGGTGTGTCCTCTGGCCTGGAGCGAGGCCTGTGCGGGGCGGGTGCCGGTGGAACGTGCACACACGCGCACGCACACACACACACGGGCGTGTCCGGCCCCGGCCTCAGACAGAGCCTGTCTCCCTCCCAGGGCTCCTGCCGGGACAGGGACCCACGCCCTCTCCGCATGATGTCCTGTGTTCTCAGGCCATTGTGGAGCAGGCGTGTACCTGCCCGGTGGCCCCGGTTCAAACTCTTCCTCCTTCCCAGTCTGTCTCCTTCAGGTGAGGCTCTTCTTTCTAGCCACGTGGTACATTTTATATTGAGGTACGTTTTACGCACAGTAAGATGCACAGACCTTAAGTATGCTTTTGGATGAGTTTTGATAATGCATACAGATCAAGACACAGCACGTTCCCAGCACCCCTGGAAGTCCCTCCCTGTGAACAGTAACCTGCGGGCAGGGCCTGTGTCCTGGTCACCTTTGTGTCCTGCCAGCACCTGACGCCAGGTGCCAGTGTGGACACGGAAAGCCTTTCTCGACTGACCGCCTTCCCTGTCCGCAGGGGCCCACACACGGTCTGCCTACTGGGGGGTCTCTGGGTGCCCGGGGAGGTGTCCAGAGCTGTCTGTGGGCTTGGGACGGGCCCGCCGAGCTCACAGGGTCCAGGCTGAGTCCACTGTCCATGGTGTGGGGTCCCTGCCTGGGGCTGCACCGTGCTCCCCGAGCCCCCAGAATCCACGGAGACGGGAATCCGGAGCTGAACGCCCCGCCCATACCCTGGGGTGTTGACAGCTGAGCCTGCACAGTGCCCGGGGGAGCGTGGGGCTGTGGCCCCCCGCCACGTCGGCAGCCACCGGCCCCAGGGCTGGAGAGAGCGAGCCCACGTGTGACTGCAGGGCTTTGTGGCTGGGCCTACTGTGACCTTGGACAAGGCCTCCAGGTCTCCAGTCCACCAAATGAGGTTAGAAAGAAGTGACCTCCAACTTTGGGGGCACCAAAAACAAATTTCAAACAATGATGTTTGGAACCCTAATACATAAAGCAGATAAAAGGGAAGCCACTTGGAATCAGGCATGAAGACAACCTCTGAGAACAACCTCCTCCCTCCGGCCCCGGCAGCTGAGGGGCCCACGAGACCCCGGGGTCCGAGGGTGTGCACGCGGGGGTTCTCGGTGGTGGGGCTCACTCCAGAGAGCTGGTGCGTCCCAGGATCCAGCGGGCGTCCCCAGATGCCCCCTTGCTGTGGGTGGAGCTGCCAGGGGGGGCAGGCTGTGCCCTGCAGGGTGACCCGGCAGGAAAGGGGGTCAATGTGACCCACTGCTGACCGGGCGTCGCTGCGAGCCGGGAGTCTTTGTCCCCATGACCTCACTTAGTTCCCACGAGCAGCCCACAAAGCAGGTGCCGCTGCCCGGTTTCACAGACGGGAAGTGCGCTCAGCCAGCGGGCGGAAACCCGCCTAGGGTCACGCGACCAGCTGTGGTAGAAACCCCGCTCCCTCCAGGAATGCCGGCCGAGACCAGGAGTCGGAGGGCGGGCGAATCCTGCTCTACGTGGGCGCCCTGTCGCGTGGGGAGACTGACATCACCTGACAGTCACCCCGCAAGCATGCCAGGCACGGGGTGGCGAGTCCGAGTCATGGCAGGAGGGGGGCACTGCCCAGCCGAGGCTGTGCTTCCCGCCCTCAGGACAGCGGAGGGGGACTCGGCTTCTTAGCGCTGTGACCAGCTCCCCGGCTGGGCCTGGAGGGGGCCGGTGGAGGAGGATGGGCCCCGGGCCCTGGCAAAGGACGCGGTGTTGGGTGGGCTGAGACACCAGGGTGGCAGGTGGGAAGCAGAGGACTGGGGTCATTTTTTTTTTTTTTTCTGAGACAGAGTCTCACTGTGTTGCCCAGACTAGAGTGAGTGCTGTGGTGTCAGCCTAGCTCACAGCAACCTCAAACTCCTGGGCTCAAGCCATCCTCCTGCCTCAGCCTCCCAAGTAGCTGGGACTACAGGCATGCACCACTATGCCTGGCTAATTTTTTCTATATATTTTTAGTTGTCCAGGTAATTTCTTTCTATTTTTAGTAGAGACGGGGTCTCACTCAGGCTGGTCTCGAACTCCTGACCTTGAACGATACTCCCGCCTTGGCCTCCCGGAGTGTTAGGATTACAGGCGAGAGCCACCGCGCCCGGCCAAGACTGGGATCTTGAGCCAGGTGATCTTTGGGCAAGAAACAGTGGAGAGAGGCCGGGCGCGGTGGCTCACGCCTGTAATCCTAACACTCCGGGAGGCCGAGGCGGGAGTATCGTTCAAGGTCAGGAGTTCGAGACTAGCCTGAGTGAGACCCCGTCTCTACTAAAAATAGAAAGAAATTAATTGGCCAACTAATATACATAGAAAAAATTGGCTGGGCATGGTGGCGCATGCCTGTAGTCCCAGCTACTCGGGAGGCTGAGGCAGGAGGATCGCTTGAGCCCAGGAGTCTGAGGTTGCTGTGAGCTAGGCTGACGCCACGGCACTCACTCTAGCCTGGGCAATAAAGTGAGACTCTGTCTCAAAAAAAAAACAAAAAACAGTGGAGAGGAGAAAGGAGGGGGAGGAGGGGAGGAGGGGAGGAGGGAGAAGGAAAGGAGGGGGAGGAGGGGAGGAGGGGGGAAGGGGGAGGAGGGGGGGAGGAGGGAGGAGGAGGGGAGGAGGTCTTCGGGCCTCCCTGGGATCTCCAGGCCACGGGCTTCTTCTCCCAGGCTGGCATGAAGCCTCATGAGCACCGAGAAAGGCTGCTCCACTCTGCAATGGAAGCTCTGTGAGGGCAGGGGCCTGTCTGGTTCCCTTGTCACTTCTCCTGTGGCCTGTCACCTGGCTGCCATTGTAAATATGTATCAAATAAAGTTGTGGGGAGGAGATTTGGGGCTAGATTCCGAGTCCCCAAGTCCTCCAGAGCCAGAGATCTAGTGGGGCCTTTTGTCAGTCCGTCCCTTCCTTCCCTTCTCCCAGGTGGGGCACCTGCTGGAGCAGGGTTGGCTGGAACGGGGCCCCGACTGGGCTCGCTGGCCCTGGGCGAAGGGCAAGTAGGGCCAGAGGAGCTGGGCGTGGGGGCAACGAGAGAGAGGGGCTGCTGGGATGCCCCACCAGCCCGCGTCCGGATCTGAGCAGCACAGGAGCAGGAAGGAAATTCTAAGCCCTGACAACAAGGAAAGGGGACAGCAGGAAGGGGTGCCACCCCGTCTAAACCCCATGACAGATATACGGGGCAGATAACGTTTGCCTTGTATGTCTGAGGGCATGGAGGCTCTGGGAGGTCAACTCAGCCTGGGTCACATGACCAGTGAGTGGCAGAGCCAGGGTGCAAATAAAATGTATTGACTGCAGAGCCTGCACTCTTCCCCTCTGGTTTGTCCCACGAGGTGGCTTCAGGGTCTTGGGGGTGGGAGTGGCGTTTGGGAATTCCATCCCTGGGGAGGGAAGGAGTGAGCTGTGAAGGCCAGAGCAAGGATGGGGGCAGGGCTGGTGCTCTGGGTCCCCCTGCACGTCTGGGCCCGGAGTCACCCGGGCCACCGTGGGAAGGGCTGAGTGGCTTCACCAGGGCTGCCAGTGGGCAGGTCACGGGGCCAGGACTCCGGTGCTGGGACGGTTCTGCTGTCCAGCCACGATCAGTGTCCACTGCAGTATCAGAGATCAGATCCAAGCAAAGATTAAAACAGAACCCTGGGTTGTGGGTCCCAAGGCCTGGGATCTGGGGTAGATGGAGCAGACTGAGGCCATTTTATTGCTACTTGCTATGTAATTAATGACTTAATGACCTTTTGGGAGACAAAAGGAGCAGGAGAGCCATTTATGATCTCCAAGAGCGTGACCCCAGCTGAGCTGAGCGCTGAGTCTCCGTGCCCTGCAGGCTGGGGTGGGTCGTGACCATGACGGCTGTGACCTCTGGCTGCGGCTGTGACCTCTGCCTGCTGCTTTGGCCTTTCCGGCTCCCGCCTCTCGTGGGCAGGGGGATGTCCACGGAGGACCTGCCGCCTATGCCGGGCACCGCTCACTGCTGCTGGGAGCTGGCCTCAGTGCCCGGGACCCTGTCTGCCGTGGCAGGTGTGCCGTGGCAGGCGCTACGTCCGATGGCTGTCATCAGCCACTGCTCCCTGCCCTGCCCCGTCTTGCTGTCGTTACGGGCTGGTTCTGAAGGCGCTGCTTGTTTCCTCGCATCCCGGCTCGGAGCCCTAGTGTGGGGCCTTCATGCTCAGGCGGGAGGTGCTGCCGAGTCCCGCCTGGGAGGCCAGCTCCCAGCATTCCTGTCACCCCCTGCTGCACCTGAGTTCCCGTCTCCCCGCAAGTGCCCGTGCTTCGTGCTGTCTCGCATGTTCTTCCCTTGCCGCTCTCTCTGGCCTCAGTTTCCTCATAAAATGGAGTATATACCGTGCTTCCCCCAAAATAAGGCAGGGTCTTATATTTATTTTTCCTCAAGAGGACACCCTAGGGCTTATTTTCAGGGGATGTGTGTGTGTGTGTGTGTGTGTGGGTATTTTTTAATACGGTACAACCATCTACATCAATTCAAATATAGTGAAGTCGTCTTCTTCTGGAACATCGTCATCACTCTCCAAACCCCGAATCCCATCCTGAATTTCTTGTGACTCTATTTCCTTTAGAACCACTGGCCCCAATCTCTCATGTGGAGCCATAGAGCTCTCCTGGGGCAGATGAGAAGGGCTGCTGGTGTTCTTTCCCGCTCCATGACGACATGCATGGGTTGTGCAGATGCGCTGCGTAGCCACGCCCAGCACTAGGGCTTATTTTCAGGATAGGGCTTCTATTGCACACATGCTTAGAAATCCTGCCAGGGCTTATTTTATGAGTAGGTCTTATTTTGGGGGGAACAGGGTACTACTTACTCCATAGACGTAGGAAGGTTAGGTGAGATAACTCATGAACTGCCTGGCCAAACCTTCCCGCAAAGCCCAGCTCCAACCCTCCAAGAAGGCTTCTCCCCTACCCGGCCACCCCTGCTGGCAGAGGGGTCCCCCAGCCTCCTAGCAGGAAGTCACTGCATCCGTCACACTGCAGCACCCCGGGCCCACCCTTCTGCTCTGGGACTGATGGCGACTCCCCTTACCTTAACCTTCCCTGTAGGATTTCCAAGTAATGCTACATGCTTATTATAATATAAAAATTCGAGCAACACAAAAATCTGCAATTGGCCTGGCGCGGTGGCTCACGCCTGTAATCCCGGCACTCTGGGAGGCCGAGGCAGGTGGATCACTCAAGGTCAGGAGTTCAAGACCAGCCTGAGCAAGAGCAAGACCCCGTCTTCAGGGAAAAAAATAGCACTCTAGCCCGGGTGACAGAGTGAGACTCTGTCTCAAAAAAAAAAAAATCTGCAATGAAGACAGTCACAAATCACCCCAAATCCCACCACCTGGAAAAAAAACCATCATCAATATTTGCTGAACGTCAGTCCTGACATACCTCAAAATATAAATACAGATAGAATGGCTGGTAGATAAATAATAGATAAGTAATTTTGTAGGCATGGGATCCTGTGTTACATACTTTTAAAATCTGAAAATATTAAGTGTATTTGTGCTCTTAGAAAAAATGGAAAATGAAGCTGAAGGCATGACTCAATCTTGGATAAATGTTTCTTAAACACAAGAGACAGTTGTAGCTGTAAAATCCCTCCATGGGTAAGAAAAATTATTCTTCAGAATTGTTTCAAGAGACTGTAGTCACTGATTTTTAAAATTATGCTTTCATTTCAGACAGCCCAGCTGAATCCCTATTATAAAAGAAGAAATGATCGGCAATCTGCGATTCATCCCACCTCCCTCTCTCCCACCTCCTGATTTTTGTTGCTTACGTCATTTTTATTCTGTTGGGAGTTTTGCGTGTTTTTACTCCGCTCTGCAGCAATTCTATAATTTAATGGCTACAATGCCCACCACCAGCCCTGGCTTCCCTGGCTTCTCTGTTCCAGAGTTCTTTAGCTCTAATCGTTCTGGTTTTCTGGCCTGTGTTGTCAGATTGCATTTTCAAGACAGGCCTATGTCATCGGATGTGCCTCTGTCGCCTTTAGTCCTGACTCAGTTTCCCTGCGTTGGTGACCTGGGGCCGAGCTGTCTTTCACTCCGGATTTTGCAGACATTCCTTTGTTGTCTTCTGGCATTGAATGTGGAGAAGTCTGAGCTGAGCCTGGGTTTTCCCTCTTGTAATGACTTGTTTTTTCCTGCTTGGACTCCTGAAAAATTCTTTACGCTTGAGAGTTCAATAACTTAAACAGGATATATCTCAGGGTTGATCATTCTCTCTTTTTCTTCCTGGTGTTCCATGTGTCCTTTTTATCCTGTAAATTCAGTCTTTTATTGAAGAGAAGATTTTTTTTTTGTATTATACTGTATTATATCCCTGGATATCTTTTCTATTTCATTTGTGTAGCTCTCTACTTTAGGGATATTTATTATTATTATTATTATTATTATTCTAAGATGGTATCTTGCTCTGTTGCTCAGGCTGGAGTACATTGGTGCAATCACAGCTCACTGCAACCTCAAACTCCTGGCCTCGAGTGATCCTCCCGCCTCAGCCTCCTGGGGATATTAATTATTCTTATGTTAGCTGATCTCTATTTATGTATTTATATGTCCTCCCAACCTCCCATCTTTTAATTGCTTTAATCTCTGTCTTTTTTTCCCTCCTCCTCATTGATTACAATGGTTTGGAGCCTTTCCTTTGTGCTGTTCTATTTTTGGCCTTGCATGTTATTATTTCTAAATCGCTTATTAGATACATAATTGTATTTCATTCTCAATTTGTTTTCCTAACCCTGCAATCTCTTTTCATCTCACTCGGTTTTATAATTATCCAGCCTTCGCATTCACGCTGTGCTAACATCCTCTGGAACGCAGAACTCCGCCGAGAAATTCGTTACTGCTCTTAGCTTGGGTTTTCTCCCGGCCTGGAATCTCCGCCGGCCTTTTCCAGGCTACCCTCCTTCCTTCCTTCCCGTCCCCTCTGGCCCCGTGGCGTAGTTTCAAAGTTGCTGCGCCATTTCTTTTCATGTCGCTTACGCTAACGTGAGCGGCCCTGTCCACACCCTCTGTCTGCTTTGATACAAAGCAGATGAGTCACATCTGTCCCGTGCTGTTCCCTGGATTGCCCCATGCATGTAAGCCTCGCCTGCCTGCCTGTGTCCTCTTCGGAAACAGGCCCGAGCGTCCTCCCTCTCTAGCCTCCGCGCTCCTCCCGTGTAAGGCGGGGCCGGGCACAGGCCCTCAGGACTGGGCGTTTGAGTTCTGACGGTGAAGACGATTGGAGGTTGGTTCAGGTTCTCAAGTCCTGAATGTCGTTAGCTTTTTTTTTTCAAATAATGACAGAGGATTCTGAGCAGCAGTTCTGGGAGGTTCCTGGAGGACAAAACACGATAAAATGCATTTGAATGGCAGCAAGAGACATGGCGACGCGGCAGCCCGCCCCCCTTGGGACAGGTGACCTCCTCTGGAGGACCCTGACACAGCGGCCTCGGCGGCAGCTGGTCCACCCTGCTTTGACCTGACACCACAGCGGAGCTGTCCCCTTGCAACGAGAAGGCCTCCCAACCGGCCACGCGGCTCTTCCTCCTTCACGTCAGGCCCCTGCCTTGCTCAGGACGGCCCACTCCTAGTTACACACAAGTAATCCCACACACACGTGTGCCTCGAGGTCACCCGAGTGGCCCAGAATCAGGGCTGGAAGCCTCTAGGGCTAACTGCTCCCCTCTCCCCTCTGCGTGGCTCCCTGCCTTCCTCTCTCTGTCTCGGGGTTCTCCCCAGGCCAGGGCACGTGGAGGGTGGGCACGCTCCCACTGCCGGAGAGGCTCCCTCACAGCCCGAGTCCGCATTCAGGGCCGCGTGCTTGCAGCAGTGGAGGTCAGGCTGCGCCCATCGACTACGGCCGGGGCAGAGCCACGCGTGTGATCGGGCCCCTGGGAGCCGCGTGGCTGCTGTGTCCGTATGAATTGGAGGGGGAGTCATTCCCAAGGAAGGGCCAGGCGGGCCGGAACCCCAAAGGCCTGTGACACTTTTGTGGCTCCTGGACACGAGTGCATGTCACGCCCTTTCAGGGAGCGGCGGTGCCGGGACATAAACCAGTCCTTCTGGCCAAGTCCCAGCTAGTCCCTCAGCCCCAGGCCGCTGTGAGTTTTCTGTGCGGTTGGGTTGATGTGCAAATCCCTGCTGACATACCGCATTTTTTTCTTCCTTTCCCTGCACTTCTCCTGTGATTAGGCTAAGCCGGGAGGCGCAGTGCCCAGAAAGGGTATGGGAGAGGGAATTACATGGAGACGCTTCCAGCTAAGAGGAAGAAGAGGAGGACAAAGGCGCCAGGCATGAGTGTCCTGCCCTCCTCCCCACCATCAGGCTCAGGGCAAGAGGAGGGAGGGGCGTCTGGAGGGGCAGGAACACCCAGGGAAGGATAGTGGGAGCCCCCTGTGTGGGGTGCTGGCGCCTAGCTGCTCAGGGTGTGGGAAACTTGCAGGGCCCTCACGTGTGTCTAGGGGTCCCCAGGGGCCACACCCAAAGAGGGACAGGGCAACCGATTATACGTGACCCAGGGAGGTGTCTGGAGACACGGTCCGGAGCTCTTGTCCCATGGCCCCGACGCCTTCACGGGGCACGTGGGGCGTCTAGAAGGTGCTGCCTGCCCCGAAGAAGCTGCGAAGAGGCTGAGAGTGCTGACTGGCAGATTTGCCGGGGAGTCACTGCTGGCAACGCAGCCAGGTGGCGGCAGGGTGGCACACCCAGGCTGGGACGGAGCTCCTGTCACCACCAGGACTTGGGGTATCTGCGGGGCCAGCCGGGATGGGCGGCTGTCTGGCCAGCAGGAGAGACGGCCACGCTCCCACAGCGCTAGCCTGGGCTGGGGGCTGCAGACGTGGTGGAAGTCTCTGAAAACGGGGGGCAGGGGGCAGCGGGCAGGCTCCCACTCTCCCAGTACCACGAGCAGCGTGCATTAGGGACAGGAGATGGGGGTTCAGGGGTGTGGGGATGGGGCAGCCCCTTTAAGATGGGCGGGAACGGCCCAGAGGAACAGTTTGGATTCTGAATTGATTGCTTACTCAAATGACTTTGAATGAATCCCAAAGAGACTGTTCAGTAAGCCTCCCAGCTAGTTTACATGGGCAAGTTTGGTTTGTTTCCCGCCGTCCATTCCTCGCCGTGATTAGAAAGGGGGCCTGTGACTTCAGTAGAATTGGGCACAGACAATAAGGTCATTTTATTTTTTTGCACATTGAAGTATTTTGTGTAAGCTTTGTGCATCCGGAAACCTAAACCTTCACGCCTAGAAACGAAGAGACACCCTAAGCACAGTTAGAGAGCCCCAGAGGCCTGGAGCATGGACCGTGGTGGACCGAGGCTCGGACGGGACTGGCCTGGCCATCGGGTCCCTCTGAGTCTCGTTCTCGGCCCTCCCTCCCCGGGGGCTCGGGCTCCGGCCGGTTAGCAGGCTGCTGCTCCGTGGCCAGGTGGGGTGAGTAATGCCTCTCCGGTCGTCAGACCAGCGATGACAGTGTAATTAGCACAAACAGCAATTAGGGTAATTGTTCTGTTTAGACACAACCAGACTTCCCTGCCACGGGTCGGGAGAGAGTCCACACCTGGAACCTTCTCCAGAGGGCTGCACACGGCTGATTCTGGCTGTCGCAGTGTCCCCGCTGTGAACGGCTCGTGCCAGGGATGGGGGCGGGAGGCTGTGCCCGCGCGTTCACTCTGTCACCATGGAGACGGACCGCCTCTTTGCCAGGCCCCAGGCCCCTTCAGGTGGTGGGCAGTTTCCCAGGGGAAATGACATGCAGGTCCCCCTGACCTAAGCCAGGTGGCCTCCCTCCTGCCCAAACCCCCGAACCGCAGCTGGGGGTAGCTGAGGCAGGTGTCCACAGATCCCCCAAGCAGCCCAAGTCGGGGACACATGCAATCGGGGCACTCGGGCAGAGGGAGCTGCTAGCCCTGCCTCTAGGACCGTGGGAACGTAGAGGAGCCCGAGTGGGACCTTGGGGACCAGGTGGACATTGTATCACCACCTAGGAGGTGAACTCCGGCAAGGAG
Organism: Mirza zaza; assembly: GCA_008750895.1. Taxonomy (NCBI): domain Eukaryota; kingdom Metazoa; phylum Chordata; class Mammalia; order Primates; family Cheirogaleidae; genus Mirza; species Mirza zaza. The sequence goes on along the minus strand of VSMD01090446.1, from coordinate 51,937 downwards.
GGGCGAGAACAGGTGAGGGTGGAGGCGTCAGCCCCCTGCACGTGAGACACTGGTTAAGACGAAGAATGATGCCTGGGTGACCTCACGCATGGGGCTGTCTGTGCTGGTGCCACTCTCAGTGACTTTATCTTAGTCCATCCTCATAACGAGCCCACGAGGTAGGTCCTATCACCCCATGTCACAGGCCCAGAGAAACGGTGCCTTTGCCTAGGAGCTGCTTAGCTGGCGAGCGGTGCCAGACCCTGGTCTCGAACCAAGTCTTTCGGTTGCAAACATCAAGTCTTAATCCCATTATTGGTGACTTTTCAAAAATAAACACCCATTTGCACAGGACCCTACAGCTCATAAAGCCCTCTTACGCATATTAGCCTATCTGTCCTTCACACGGCTCCCTGGGGAAGGTGGTGCCGGTGGTGACAGGGAGAGGATGGCACTTCACAGATCGCGGTTAGAAGACCTGCCCGAGACCTGTTGCTCTGAGTGCAGTCTGGAGACCTGCAGCATCGCAGCCCTGGGAGCTGGCGAGAAGAGCAGAGCCTCAAGCCCCACCCCAGACCCACTGAGTCAGAACCCGTATTTTATGCGGATTCAATTCCGTGTGAATTGAGACTCAAGAAGTACTGACTTAGAGCGTCTTCTCCAACCCCCTCATTTTACAAGCAAGGAAACTGAAACCCAGAGAGGGCAAGTGACTCACCCAAGGTCACACAGCAAGCCGGGCCCAGGACTCTGCTTTGTACCAGGTAGAATGAGGTACCAAGGGCTCCCAAAGCAGTGCTCTCTCTGCTGTGCCGATACCCACCTTCTGCCCCACCAATCCCGGACTCCCACTAGGCTGGGCAGGGGGAGGCCGAGCCTCATTCTGACCATCTCTTAGAAGATGCAGCAAATCCCGAGGACCTTCTGGGAAAATAAAAAAGTTTCCTGTTAGCCTGGCGGACCTGACCATCAGGGGAGCCAGACGGACCTTCAGAACCAAAAGTTCTCGGTTGGTAGCGCCGATCGGTAACTGGACCGCAGCCCTGTTCTGGCTCTCTTCCTGTAGAGTGCCTCAGTTTACCCGTCTATAAAGGGAGTAGCAGGGGCCCTCCCAAGGCCCATAAAACTGCCTGAGCCCCAGAATGAAAGGCCCCATGGAAAGACAAAGTCCCATTATGTTTCCTTGGTTGCGTTTAATCGCGGCTGAGCTGCCTCTGGCTGCCCAGAGACATTCCATTAGGCAGGGAGGAATGAAAATGATGGGCCGCCGAGGTGAGACGGGCAGTTATTACAGGCCGGGCCCCTCCGACTTCCTGGCAGAGGCGTAACTGGCCTGACAGATTCCTCCCGGCAGGGAGGTGACGTTGCCATGGCCGCTTCTCTGTTCCCAGCGCTGCTGGGGCATCGCTCTTCCCCGTGCAGAGTGAAACCGAGTGAAGGAAGGTGGCCAGGGGGCGGGACCACGGAGCAAGAGGTCGGCTGTCCGGAGCTGGCGTGGCCAGCTGGTCCCAGCTCAGCTCCATTGCTGAGGGACTGTGTCATTCTGGTACTGCCCACCCCCCACCCACACCCCACCAGCAGTCACGGGTCTCATTCCCCCGCCAAACCACGTGCCGAGTGGGTTCCCCGAGAGAGGGACAGCTCATGCCACGTGACCGGGACAGTTTCGAGATTCGTGTCTCTGTTAGTTTCCCAGGACTGCTGCAGAAATGACCGCCAGCTTGGTGTCTTCAAACAGCAGGAGCTCGCTGGCTCGCAGTCCCGGAGCCCAGAAGTCCAAAACCAAGGCGCCGGCCTGTTTGGTTCCTTCTGGAGGCCCCGTTCCGTGCGCCTTCCGGCTTCCAGTGGCTCCAGGCGTTCCCTGGTTTGTGGCCGCATAACTGCAACCTCTGTCCTGTCTTCACCTGGCCCTCTTCTCCGTGTCTCAAGTCTCCCTCCATCTTTCTCTTGGAAGGACACCTGTCGTTGGACTTGGGACCTGCCCTGAATCCGGGATGATCTCAAGATCCTTAAGTTAATTACGTCTGCAAAGACCCCTTTCCCAGGACAGTCATAGTGACAGGTTCTGGGGGGTAGGACATGGACATATCTTTTTTGTGGGGCTACCATGCATCCCAATGACATGTCCCCTAGCGACTGGATTTCAGCAACTCCCTCCGCCCCAGGAACCTCTCACGGCGCGTGAGGTGTGTCCTGGAGGACAGGCAGCTGGTGTGGGTTCTCAGGCAGCGCCCGTGACGCCCAGCTCTGCCACGACCCAGCAGTGACTTCGGGCAAGTCCCGGACCTTCCCTGAGCCTCAGTCCCCTCATCCTCACGATGGGTGGTGACAGGGTGGCCACAGTTCTCCGGGAGCTGATGGGCAGATCCCAGGAGCTAAAGGACAGGGAACCACTTGGCAGACCGTAAAGAACTGGAGAGATTTGACACAGCACCACAATTCTGTGTGAAAAAAGATGAAGTAGTGGCAAAGCTGCCCCAGGACGCCGGAAGGTACTCTCTCTGAGAGTCATCATACGATGTCCCCTCACAGCAGAGAAAACTGAACTCTTTTCTCCCGACTCACCTTCCAATGTCAGTGGCCTCCAGTATTCCAAATTCTGCCTCCACTGCCCCACTGCCTGCCCCACCCCGACGCCTTCTCACCCCCGTCTGGTTCCTAGAGCTGAGAGCAGTGAGGCAGGTGTGTTTGGCCTAAGCTGGGCTTTGGGGTCACCAGGGAGCCCTGAGCTGACCCCTCTTGCCAACCCCACCCCAGTGACCCCCGAGTCACTGACCAGCTTCTACGACAGTGGGGTGGGTGACAGGACCCTCCATGGCAGAGGCCACCCAGGGTCTTCCCTGGGTTCCATGGGCCAGTCAAGGGCAAGGACGGGCCGATACAAAGCGTACGGGGATGCTCTTTGGAAAGGGGTGAGAAGGGCTCCCCAGCTCTCCTGGGCCGAGCCCTGGCCCCCCACCCTCCACCCTGCTCCCTCGGCAGCTGTGGGCATCAGCGGAGCGCCGAGACTGGAGACAGCTGGAAGGCCGAAGCGTCGGGGAAGCCCCAGTGGCTCGAGGGCTCTTTGTCAGAGTGGGCCCAGGCCCAGCCCCGGCCCCAGCAGGGCCCGACGTCGGTGCGTGGTGGTGTCCCTCTGCAGGGCGACATGGCCTGGCAAGAGGGGAGGGCAGGGGGGAGCAATAAGGTGCTGGAAGAGGCATCTGGTCATAGCAGGACACATGAATGGAACTGCATGGATGGCCTGCGTAGACGTGTGTTGGGCCGTTCCAATACTGAGAGCGCCGTAGCCTGTCCTGCTGGCGATGTGGAGAGCCCAGCGTGCGCTGGGACAGCGTGATGTGCTGGGTGGCACAGGAGGAGATTATTCTAAGGGTTCAAGGAAGGGGATCGCTTCCAGCCGGGCACACTGGAAGGGCTCTGGGAGAGGCGAGAGCATTCGAGCCGAGCTCCCAAGGGCAGGGCTGCGATGGCATTTGAAGTCCCGGCTGTGTCTGGCAGAGACAGCCACAAATGGCCAGTCTCGGCTTCTAACTCAAGCCCGGCCGGAGGAGGCTACAGACCCTTCGGGAGCAGCCTGACGCTGGGGGCCCTGCTGAGCACAGGCGGGGGAGACGCCGAGCCGTGGCTTGTCCCTGGCCCTCCTGGGGAGAAGGCCCCTGGCCGGGCGGTCCTCGGGAGGGCCTGGCCGAGGTGATGGGGCAACGCAGACGGGAGGCTCTGCCACTCAGCAGGTTCTCGGCCTGGCCCAAGGCCCTGGCGCGCCTTGGCTCCCCATCGGTGCCCATCCACGGCCTGGCAGGCTGCCCGCCCAGCAGCTCAGAGCAGAAAGCCCGTCCAGGGTGCCAGCTGCCCTGGGTGTGGCTGCCCTGTCTGCAGGCAAGGGCGGGTGACTCACAAAATTATCACCGAGGCTCTGCAGGGCTGGGGCCGGGGCTGGGCAGGTGTCTGTGAGACAGAGAGTGAGCACAGGGGCCTGCTCGGCCCTCGCCGCGCACCCGGGCCCTGCCAGCCCCGCAGCTCCACGGCCCTTCCCCGGGCTGCTGCCGGCCCCCGACACCAGCCTAGCGGCGGCAGCACCTGCAGGAGCCGCCTCGCGGAGCCCTCGCCTGCCTCGGCCTCCCCTCTAAAGCTTAAGCTTGTCACCCGGCCCCCGCCCCACCCACCTGCCAAAGAGGGAGGAGGGTACCCGTGTCTCCACCTGGGGGGGGGCCCAGACACAGAGTCCTTCGCAAGGCCATGTCGCCGCGCCTCTCTGCACTCGGCTGCCTCCCCTGACCAACCCAGGGGCTCAACTCGGTGGGCTCTGAGGTCCTCTCTGCCTCTAAACTCCTGAAGCCTCCGAGGGCAATGGCGACAGCCACGGTTGCAGACGACAGTTCGGTGGGGAGGGGAGGAGAGGCAGGGAGAGGGGCTGTGAGCAGAGCCTGGGGCGGGTGTGGCCCTGCCCCGGGGCGGGGGCAATGTCTGAAGGCCCCGAGAGTAGGGAGGATGGGCAGGGCTGGGGGCTTGGTGCTGAGTCTAACGCTAACATGGAGAGTGTGGCGAGAGGGCAGGAGGGCAGGAGCTGGGAAATACTGCCGGAGGAAGGAAGAGATTCTGCCTCTTACTGAGCATCTACAGGGCACTGAGCTCTGTGCTAGACATTTGACACAAATGCCCATGTATGGTCGTGAGAGTCTCACGAGGTAGGTGTTACCAATGTGACGCTATCAATGAAGAAACAGAGAGGTCGTGTGGCTTGCTCGAGGTCACACAGCCAGCAGTGGCAAAGCTGGGATGTGCACGCACCCTGCTCTGCGGAATCCAAAGCCCTTGCTCTTACTCCCCCCGGGGCACAGGTGGAATCTCCTGGTTCCAGAGAGACCTGGGGGTGGAGAGGATCCCGAGGCTGTGGCCCAGGCCCGGGCCCTGGTCCCATCAGGGGGTTGCAAGACAGCACTGTGGCCGGGGGAGAGGGCAGGTGGAAAGGCAGGCCCCCAGGTGAGCCAGTGTGGGGAGGATAGGACCAGAATTGGGGTTGGCAGAGGGGCGAGGCCGGGGCAAATCTGGTGCTGACAGCAGGCAGGCAGCTGGGGCTGGGTCCCTGCTGTGTTATTCATCACCTCCCCTCCCCCGCCCCCCTCCCCCCACACCGGCCCCGCCCAGCGAGACCAGCAGGGCAGCTCTGAGAGGGTGCTGTGTCTGAGAGCACACCCGGCCTCGCCCTGCCGCCAGCCCAGCCCAGCACGCCTGGGACTCACCGGGCCCTCCTTGCTGGGCCTCTGAGCCCGGCCCCTTTCTGCCTCTCCCCTCCCACTGCCAGGCCTCCCCCAGCTCCAGGCTGGTGCAAGGGGCACAGGCGGGCTGCCCTCCGGCCCCAGCCCTCAGGCATGGGGGATCCGTGGCCACATGCTCTGGTCCTCTCATTGGGGTGCTTGCCCATGGGCGGGGGAGTGGGCTCTGCTGTCCCCACCCTACCCCCTTATCCTTCTCTCCCCCTCCCACGGCTGGGGGCCTCTCTGTGCACCCCCCACCTTGCAGGCACAGTGGCCGCAGCGGGTACCGAGGGTGGCACCCCCTCACGCAGCGGCCAGGCTGGGGTCCATCCCACTCCTGGCCCTGGGACCCTCAGAGGGCGGTGCGGGTGGTGCAGGAGTCTGGAAGGAGCCGCTGCAGGGTCTCTGCGAGGCATGGTCTGCCCTGACCCTTGTGAGGACGACTTCCCAGGTGGGTTTTTCCTAAGATGTCCAGCACGGCGCTGGGGTTGAGCAAATTCCCACTTCCTGATGTCAGTGTCCCTTAGGGAGTGAGAAGGGCAGGTGCCCTGTGCTCTCGCGGGAGCCCAGGGAGATGGGTGGGGGCTGTGTGAGTTCTGAGGGCGTCCCTGCCGCCAGGAGCGAAGACAAGGGTCCTAAGAGATGCCCCGAGCCCCAGTCACTCAAAAGACCCGGGAAGGGTCTGGCACGTGGCCTTGCTCCAGAAAAAGATATGGGCTCAGCTCAACAACACATTTATTGAGCACCTGATGTGTACCAGTCATGTGGACAGTGAGGAAACAGAGATGCATATTGCACTTCCCTTCCCTCAGGCTGTTCAAGGCCCTACAGCCACTTATGGACAATGGCATGAGACCAGGGTGACAACGCAGGTAGGCGCCGGGCACAGAGCCCCAGGAGGGACTGCATTTGGCCAGGAGATTCCTCCACAGGGATAGGATGGGACTGAGGAGCGGTGGGATGGCAGAAGGCGGGAATGTCTTGTCACCCCTCCTGACAAGAGGCCTTTCATGGCCTCTCATTACTCTGAGAATAAAATTTAAACCCGAGTTTCCGAGGCCCAGCGTGACCCCGCCCCGATACAGCGCCCGCCAGCAACCTGTGGCGCTGCAGCACTTGACATCGGGCCGACGTGTCTACAGAACCGAATTCTTACTTCATGTAACTGGAAGTGATTCAAAATCGCCAGCCCAGACCTGGAAGGTTTCCGTCATCACAGAAATCTGTGCCGGACAGCGCAGCCCACTGCTCTCCCGGTCTGCTGGTTCCAAGGACGAGCCATGTTCGTGGCTTGTGCACTCACTGTCCCCTCTGCCTGGAGCACCATACCCCGCTTCCAAGACGGGCAGCCACCCCTCCCGCTTCAGGTCCCGGCCCACCCAGCGTGCCCTGCCCACCGTGGCTGACATTGTCCCTGTCTCCTCTCCCAGCCTCTCTTTTGTTTTTTCTTCACAGCACTTAGTGTAACTTGCGATCATCTTGCCTGCTCGTGGACAAGTTTACTCTTTGTCTGTCCCTCTAGAACGCAAGCACAGGGGTTCAGAAGGGAAGGTGACCTCTTTCCAGCATCCTGGGGGTGCTCACATCCGCTGGGGATTCAGCTCTAAGTGGTCGCCTCACCCGGGAGGCTGAAACTGAGCAAGGAGAAGCTTCCGCCCAGACACCCTTAGAAGCGGCAGGAGCCCTGGAGACCGCCTCTCAGCCTGCACTGGGCCAGCCTCCCCGCCTCCCCGCCTCTCTGGAAGGTAAGCTCTATAAGGACACAAACCTCATCTGCACCGCTGTATGCTCCGTGCCCGGGACAGGGCCTAGCACGTAGTAGATGCTCAGTAAATACTTGCTGAATAACTGAATCCATATTCCACCTGTTAGTGAACGTTGAGGTGACAGGATGTGAAGTCTGCCAGCCTTGAGTGTGGAGAGCGAATTCTAGGTTGCGTCTGACGCTCTTCTAGGACAGGCAGCGAGGAGGGTCAGAAGCCCGTTCGTGCTCATTGCTTCAAGGATGACAATTTACTCGTCTCGTTTCAGAATCACGTCAAAATTAACTTCTTTCGGGAGGCTTTCCCCAGACCACCCCCGCTCCCTCCCAGCTCAAATGAACTCACGTTCATTAGAATTTTTTTTACATATATGCTCTGACAGTCATCTGAAAGCATGCCATTTCAGAGCGCAGATCATGTGGCCATGCCTCCTCGACATCTGTTCTTCACGTTAGGAGTGTCACCCTCTTTCCTGGTTGATTTCTGATACGGGGCCCCGCGTGGGGTGGGGCTCAGGCAGGCAGAAAAGAGACAGGTGATGGGGACGGCTCTGGCCTGCTGGCTGGAAACCACGCACCTGAGCCTCAGAGCAACCCTCCCACCTTGCACCTCCCGCCCCCGGCCCCGACTTGCCCGTCCCGTCCTCTCCTCCTCCTCCGCTGGAAGCCACCCGGTCCGAGATTCTCCTGCTCCACAGATCCACACAACTCTGACACCAGAGCTGCGGAGTGCTGGGACTAGAGCGGATGTTAGGAGCCGTTGCTTGACAGATCTGATGCCCTGGTGGAGGAAGGGACTTGTCTAACACCGTGAAGCTAGTTAGGGGCACAGCTGGGGCTGGGACCCAGCTGGCCCGACTCTCGTGCCGCGGGATGGAAGCGGGGTGCTGTTAGAAGACTGATCCGTGGAGCCCACTGCTTGTCTCGGGGAAACACGAGGAGGCCGCCTGGCACTGCCACGGCGTGCCCAGCCTCCGCATCCAGGCCGCCTGTGCTCGAGGGCCTTGTCTCTGCCCACTGCCTGCTGGGTGGCCTCACTGAACCCCAATTTCCTCGCCTGAGAAAGAAGGGTGATGGCACTGACGCCCACCTCACAGAATCGCCGTAAGGACTCAAATGGCCATATGGTCCGTATAAAAAGCTCACAGCCACGCCTGGCTTGTAGGCCTGGTGCTGGGAGCACAGTAAAGTGTTGGCGATTGCTACCGATGTGTCAAAATAATAGAAAAGTAGCTAGAAAAACTGGACTCTGTACCTGGAAGCGATTTTAAAGATAATCGGTTTCAGCTTCCGTGGACTTGTCTTTTATAGGAACATGGGCTACTCCGATCACCTCCTTCGGGGCCCTTCTACTTCCTGGAAGGTAACAAAATCATCATTACTTAAAGACTTAATTAACGTTTATTATAGCTAGCATATTAGGTTTTAGATAGGCCAAATCCGTGGTACAATGGAGTTGTATTTTATACGCTGTCGTGTGTACTTTATAGAACATTGGGGCCCTTGTATAATCAGGGTGCACTGTACTTTAATGCCCATTTTATAGGACTTTTACAAGGGAGGCTGGAATGAGCACTGGACCAGGAGTCAGCAGGCCTGGTTAGAGTGCTGCGGACAGACCGCTTCCTCTCCCCATCAGTGGAATTTGGAGCTTGGCTGGATGAAGTCCAAGGCCCTGTCCAGCCCTGGACGTCTATGGCTGAGAGCAGAATCGTATCACATTAAGAGATGATAGACGTTCACAGGTGTTTTGCATCTATCCATGACATATTTTTGGTCACATCTCTGGTAGGAGCACAACCCTCAGTTAGAAAACTGTTTCTGTTGGAAACTGTCATCTGCCTTATGATAATAAGCGCTACATGCGGCCGCCAGGAATGCCTTCTAGGGAAAGAGTGGGGCTCCCAGCATGGAATACCCATTTCTCAGGAAGCGCGTGCGTGACCTACCTCCGTGTGGTCCCTGAAGCGGTCACTCCATTCTCTCTCTCTCTCCTCGACATGTGATTTCCACAAGCATTGGGTTTCTAATTGTCCCTTCCTCTGCAGATTAGGAGGGCAAACTAGAGGCGAAGCGTGTGAGCATTTACATAAACGACAGCAAGAGTCATCACAGAGCTCGGCGTGCAGGTTCAGTGCCGTTTGCTTTAGGAGGAAAGGCAGAGGGTGATGCCTTTTAGAAAGATTTCCATCAAAGTGCATATTTTTAAAAAAAATACTCAGCTCTTGTCACACTCCAAATTCCCTGGTGCGGGCTAGCCCCGTGAGGATGCTACCTGCCTGCACGCGTGTGCTGGGGTGTGAGTGTGCACGGGAGAATGCACGCTCTGGTCCTCACAAGTCCACAGGGGAGTCGTTTTAGGGGCAGGACGGCTCTCCAGTTTTTCAGTAAGGGTCTGGGTGGGAGTCAAGTTAGACTTAACTCACCTTAAGTCAGCTGTCATTCATTCATTCACTTACACATATTGTAATTTTTTTACTGAGTGCCTAATACGTGCCAGGCGTTGTTTTATGTATGTATGTATGCAGCTTCAGAGAGGATCCACCGTCCACGTGGTGCTTTAGCAGGGCATACCCACAAATGACAGGTGTACTGCTTTGTGGTTTTATATCTCAAGTCTGGTATGGCCTTTCTGCCCCACTCCCTTCAGACCAGAGGCTGCCTTAGAGCAGAAGGGTTGTCACCACGAGACCAGTGTTCCTTTTGGGCAGGAGCTGTGCTCCCGCCATCAGTCCGGGAGCCCCCACGGGCAGGCTGGTCTCTGCCATATGGCCTCAGCACAGAATGAGACGGGCACCTGGCTCTCCCAGGCAGCCAGGACAAGAAAGACTCCTTTTTTCCTAGAGAGAAGGCTCCCTGGGTGCCTGAGCTGAGCACATACTTTCTCCATGAGCCGGCAGGAACAGGACAGAGGGGCGTCTCCCTGGGGCCCCAGGGCCTGCAACCTGCCTTGCTCACGGGGTGAGGGCAGGGAGAGAAAGGATGGGAGGGAAGGGAGACGCAGGGAGTCTCACACTGGGGACTGGCAGCCCTGCCCCCCAGGTGCGCTGGCTCGCGCTGCGGCGGTGCCCTGCAGCTCCGTGTCTGAGCGCGCAGCCGGCAGAGTGGGTGGTGCAGGGCAGGGGTGGTATATCCTGTCTGACGGAGGGCGGGCCTCGCCAGTGCAGGGACGAGCCGGGGTGGAGGCACCAGGAGCAGCCGCCGGGAGCCCTCACGCGGACCACTCACTCTATGGCCACAGGGAGCCGCTGAGAGCGAGAAGAGCGAGAAGAGCCCGCTCCACCACCGCCGCCGCCACACCGCACCTCGCCGCGCTCCGCTCGCACAGGCCCGGCCCGCGCCCCCCGCGCCACCATGAACCACTCGCCGCTCAAGACCGCCCTGGCGTACGAATGCTTCCAGGCGCAGGACAACTCCACGCTGGCTTTGCCGTCGGACCAAAAGATGAAGACGGGCACTTCGGGCAGTCAGCGCGTGCAGGAGCAGGTGATGATGACCGTCAAGCGGCATAAGTCCAAGTCTTCCCAGTCGTCCACTCTGAGCCACTCCAACCGAGGTAAAGGCCGGGCGCCCGCGCCGACCGTGCGCGCCTTACGTGCACGCCTTCCGCGCGCCCCTTCCGCGCGCGCCTGGGCGGGCCTTGGGGGGCCGAGGGGCGCACGCATCCCGGGGCGCAGGGAAGCGAGGGCTGCCAGCCCCGGGCAGGGTCTGCGATGAGCCAAGCTGCCGAGCTCCTGGCCGGTTCCCACAGGGTGGAGCCAAGGCCGGCCCCACAAGCTCGACAACAAGCGCGCTCCCTGCGAGGGTGGGTGGCTCCCTGGGGGCCGCGGCCAGGAGGTCTGTCCAGAGCCACAGGAGGCTGAGGGTCTCCTGCCGGGGCTTCCTCTGCCAGGAGCCCTGGGTCTGGGTGGCTTTCTCTTTCCCATCCTGTGCCAGGGATCAGCCCGCGTGCTGTCTTGCCCGCCTGTGCTGGGGACAGAGGCTCCAGCACTCGGTGGGGTTGTTGTGTGCCACACGCCGTTTTTCCTGGGCTGCCAATGCCCGGTACCTTCAGCCCGTGGCCGGTGTCTAGCGCCCAGGCTCGGGGGTGTCCCAGGCCCGGTGGGGCTGGGTGAGGATGTCACCAAGAGCAGCCTGTAGGCTCAGGAGGGGCACTGCCGTACGGGAGGTGGCACAGGGAGCGGGGACAAGTCCAGGGCACTTAGCAGGAGCCTCATGGGAAGAGGCAAACCTGCTTGGAAGGCCACTGCAGGGCCAGCGGGCACCTGGAGACAGGGAAGCAGGTCAGGGATGCGCTTTGCCAAATGCAGAAACCCTCTTTCCCACGAATTCCGCCTACCCACCTCCCCACCAAGCTTAAACATGTGCCTTATGGGGCCAGTCGGGACTGAGTGGCAGGTTCGCCCAGCCAGGCTCAGGGAAGACCTCCGCTGAGCCCCTCACTGGCACCTTTCCAATCTGAGTGTGGGGAGCGGATGCCGCCCGCCACCCTCTGTGACTGGGGGCAGCAGGACCAAGGGCCTAGCAGCCCAGGAGAAGGCGCAGGACCTGACAGGGGCATTCGTGGAGACGTTTTAGACCAAATGCTTTAATACAAAGGGTTCCCAGGAAGCATGACGACACTCAAGTGAACAAACCCTCGGTGTGTGCTGCCCACTGCAAACCAGCACGGGTCCCCGGGATTAGGCCAGGCCCTTAGGAGAGAAGGAGGGGCCGGAGGAGCAAGGTGACAAAGGAGACGGACCCCCGCCGTTCTCCCACCCCACCCGCCAACACACATCCCAGCTCACACTTTCTGCCTCCGCTGCTCCCCCATTCCTGAGTGGGCCCTGTGTGGAGCCGAGGGAGGGACGCAGCTGGCAGAGGAGTCCCCTCGCCCCAGGCCTAAAGGCCTCTGCTCTTCTTGGTGCCCTCTGCCCTGGTCCGGGCTCCTGGCTCCTCTCCTGCCAGATTTCCGCTCCAGGTCATGCCGCCTCCAGAGCACCTGCCTCCTCCCCATCCTTCGGCACCTTGGCAGCTGCTTCCCGGCCGCTTTGGGAGGGAGGTTTGGATAGCAGAGTGCCCCCATTTCTGGCTAGAGCCCGGGCACAGCTGAAGCCAACCTACTCTCTTCTCTGCACAAGGGTCTCCCGTCCCATTCCCACACCCACTCGGTCCCAGTCTGGGGTCCCGGCTCATAGCTCCAGAAAGATCTCAGACTGGCTCTGGGTGCCCTAAACTCCACTTCTTCTTCCCACCTATCGGGCTGTTGGCTGAGTGTCTGTTTCCAGCCTTGGTCTCGGTGGGTAACATCCATCTGATGGGCTTTCCTTCGCTCCCTCCCTGTTTCTCCAGGGGGATTTCCAGGGGGCTTCAGGCAGGGAGGGCTGGCGCTGACGCTAACACATACCTCCCCAGGACCAGCCCTGTGGGTGTGTCCCCTCCACCCTCGGCCTCTGGGGAGGCTCCTGCAGGGGGCCAGTTTCCCCGGAGGCGTCCTGGCTGGGAGAGGCGGTTGGACCAGGTGGAGCTGGTGTTTCTGGTTTGTCTGGCTCTGTTTCCATCAGATTTCTCTGTCTTCTCCATCGGAAACGCCCAAGCGTTCCCTGTGTGCTCTGTGGCCACCTCCACTCACTCTGCTCCTGGTTCCCATGGCAGTTTGCAGGTCATGAGTCTGCTTTGGTTCCTGGGAGGGAAGGCATTGGCAGCCAGGGAAGGACCCTGCTTCAGGCCTTTCCTTGCCCTCTGGGCAGGCTCAGATTCTCCTTTAGTCTCCTCCCAGAGCAAAGAGTCGGTTTCTCTGGTTTTTTTTTTATTTTTTTATCTTTCTGTGGCCCCTGAATTCCATCAGGCACTCCCAGGTAAGAAACCCTGCTCTAGGCCAGGCGTGGTGGCTCACGCCTGTAATCCCAGCACTCTGGGAGGCTGAGGCGGGAGGATCAATCAGGGTCAGGAGTTCGAAACCAGCCTGAGCGAGAGCGAGACCCCCATCTCTACTAAAAATAGAAAGAAATTAACTGGGCAACTAAAAATATATAGAAAAAATTAGCCGGGCATGGTGGTGCATGCCTGTAGTCCCAGCTACTCGGGAGGCTGAGGCAGGAGGGTCGCTTGAGCCCAGGAGTTTGAGGTTGCTGTGAGCTAGGCTGATGCCACAGCACTCTGGCCCGGACAACAGAGTGAGACTCTGTCTCAACATAAAAAAAAAAAAGAAGAAGAAGAAGAAGCCCTGCTCTAAACAAGGCCAGCCACACCCCACAGATTGCCTGGCAGAATGGCCAGTGCTCCTTGTGCCCCAGGAAGGACAGTCAGGACCAGCCACCATGACCCTGGTGCTAGACCCACCTTTCCTTAGATTCCTCTCCACGAGTACTCTCTTCTGTCTTGCCAGTGAGGGGGAACTGGGCCACTGGGGGCTGGAAGAAGGCCCCCCATGGAAGGAGCCTGGAACCAAATGCCTGTCTCCACCCAAGCCCTCCCTGAAATGGCACGTCAGACAGACACACACCTTGCCCTGGCCATGGAGTCCCCAAGGAGGAAGAAGAGGGTCTCTGGCCCAGGGACCCTGCAGGAGGAGGTTGCTTTGAGCCTCCTGCCCCTTCACACACACACACACACACAGACACACACACATAGACACACACACGTGTTTTCTGGATGTGCCTGTGTGTGCCAGATGCCGGTGACTTCTCTTCCCAGACTGTGCGGGACGCAAGAGGGAACAGAGGGGGAGGTGACTGCTCAGCAAGGTTCTTTCCAGGGAACCTTGACCTCCCCGAGGGCGGGAAAGGCTGTCCAGGGTGGACAACGAGCTGCGCTGCGCAGGGCAGGCTGGAACCCAACCCGAGAGGAAACACCTTCTACCTTCCAGATCCTCATAGCTTCTCTTGGACCCTCTTCCTAAAGCTTAGCCTGAATCTCACTCGGTCCACCCCTAGGCGCCCCCCCACCCCCACCGACATCACACATGACGTTCAATGACGGTTGTTCTCTTTTGCTCGTCCCTTCTTCCGGGAAAATCCTGCACGGCCAGCACCATTGCCCGGTTTGTGTCTCGCCACCTGCTCAGGCGTCTGTGATTCCTTATTTCTGCCTTGGGCCTGGAGTTCTCCTTCTCCGCTCTTCTCAGAAGCGTTGTTTCCCGTCTAAAATTGCCAAGGCTCTATGTCTCTCTGGTCAGAGACAGGCGTTGAGGATGACATTGGGCCAGGAGGGGTTCCCGTGTCTGTTCCGGCACCTGGGGGCAGAATTGTGCCAGCCCCCCACCATGAGCACGGTGAAGGGGCTCCTCCTGTTTGTGAGTGGCTGTGTCTCGGCATGGCCCTCTGCCCCGGGGCCTGTGCTGCCCGTCCTCCTCTCTGGAAGGCTGTCCTTCCCCGACCACAGACGTCACTTCTGGGCTTGTTTCCTTGAGGCTGAAGCCGAGCTGGGAGATGGTAAAGGGTATCCGCGCTTCGGCTTGTTCCGGCAGCCGAGCGTGCTAATTACCCTTCAGATGCACCGATTCCTGTTTCTTTACAGTGTATCTTGGCTCGAAGTTGTAGTTTTAGCCAGAATTTCCGTCGGCCTGTCGCAACACATGCAAACATGCTGAGTGTTCCGGGCTGTTTCCCAGCGAATGCTGTCTGTCTGCATCCTGCTCCTTTGCTGAGCTCATTGGCAGAGATTTTTTTAAAAATATACAAGCTCCTCTCCCACTCATGCCAAAGTGTAGGTATCAATACGCCAATTGTTCTAGGTTCAAAGATCTGGAAAGTGCTTCTGCAGTGGGGCATGATCCCAGGAAGGTGTGTGATATTTGAACAAAAGTGGAGGAGTGTTAGATGTCTTCATGTAAAGGTCATTGTAGGCACCACAGCACACGCATACACACGCACGTGTGCACAATACACCTCACACATGCACACATGTACACATGCACGCACACACCACACATACACATGTATGTGCGCACACATACACCGCACACATGCACACCCACCCACACATACATACACATACATACACATGTGTACACACACCACACAGATACATACGCATGTGTACACACATGCACCGCACACATGCACTCCCACCCACACACGTACACATGTGTACACACCACACATGTGTACACACATGTACCACATATGCACTCACACTCACACATGTACACATACATACACACGTGTACACACCACACACATACACACTCATGTGTACACGCATACACTGCACACATGCACACACACACGTACACACACGGCCCACCTTGCAGCCTGTGCTGTGGCAGGAGCCTGGCCCCGTGCCTGGTGCTGCCTGGTGTGTGATCTTGGAGAAGCCACTACCTTTCTTTAGGTCTCTGCGGCTGTCAGAGGTTGTATCAGATCATCTCTAAAGTGCTTTGTTATGGTAACGCTCTTTGGAAATAGAGGTTTTGTTCCTCCTCCCGCTCTGCGAACCACTCGCCAGCTCGCCTTGGCTGTGCCCCAGTGAGGCTCTTCCCTGAGGCGTGCCTCACTGTGCTGGTAAACATCCCGGTAAACAAGAAAAGGAGTCTTCTAATCCGCTGTTCTCAAGTGTGGCTACGCACTGGAATCACCTGGGAACTGCGAAAAATCCAAGTCCTTGGGTCCTGTCGGCAGAGATTCTCGATGGGTTAGTGCCGGGGACAGCCCGGCGCTGGGGCTCTGGAAACTCCCAGGGCGCTCCGATGTGCAGCAGGGTTTGAGAGCCACCGTTCTGGTCCCCGCATTCACACATATGCAGACCCAGCACGGGGTCACGCCCCTGCAGTGACAGGCACACGTCTGTCTGTGTCACACACACACACACACACACACACACACACACACAACTAATGCTCTAGTTCCTGGTGAGAGTTTCTCACTCTGCACCCCAGCCAGGTGGCTGAGCCCATTCCCGCCCTTGCCCATCCAACCCGCCACCCTGCCCCTGTGCCCGTCCTGTCCCCATCGGTGCCCCCGTGCTCTCCTCCGTCCTCAGAGTCCTCCCCAGTGGCCGCAAGCAGATGAGCAGGAGCGGCAGCAGGACTCGGCAGGGCCGGGCCGAGCGTGCCCCGGCAGGGCGGGGGTCACGTGGGCTGCCGAGCCAGGAGCGGGAGCACAGGCCGTAGCAGCCCAATTTGTTTTGGCATTTCTGCTCTGTGCGGATGCCCAGGAAGAGGTCAAGAACCACATCAAAGTGCTTGGCGAGGTTGTGCTGAACTCCGTGCCCTCCTCCGGCTCCTGGAGGCTCCGGCGTAGGGGAGGGAGGTCTCCGGTGCTCCCAGCAGGCCGGCGGGGGGCGTGGGAGCTCGCCTGGCCGTCGCCTTGCCCGAGGGCCTGCACCGGAGCCACCCCGCAGACTCAGCCCACCCAGCCCTGCCCACTCCTGGACATCTCTGAGGGCATCGTCTAATAGGCATCTCCCTGGCAGTTCTTGTTACCGTGTTTGAACTCCCTTTGCTGTGGGGCTCGCGCCTCGGCGGGCACCGCAGGTGGAAGAAGTTTCGGGGGTGAAGTAGAGGGTTTCCAAGGCTGAGGGAGAATGGGCTTCCTTTCGCTAGCTTTCCATGCTGAACGGGGGACAGGGGCGCTCTTTTCAAGTGGAGACGCTAGAAGGGCTGAATCTGCCTCAGCCTTATCGAGACAGACTCAGCAAGAAATCAACCTCCCGAGCAGCTTGCCCTATGACAGACAGGTCCTCCTACCTAGCAAGCGAGAGGGGTGGGGCGGGGAGGGAGAGCAGAGAAAGGGGATTTCAGGTGACCTCTGTCCCAAGGGCAGCCTATTGGTCAGGCAGCCCGATGCCCTAAGAGCCTTCTCTACACAGAACCTGGTCCCGGCACTGGGGGTGTCGGGTGTGGGTCTAGCAACAGTGAAGCTCGGTTGTTTCAGGGAGCTCCCAGCTTGGCTGGGGAGACCCAGTCCTACTTTCTGGGAGAAGGTACACAGGTGCACACCCTGCACGTCTGCACACACACACACGTGCACACACACATGCTCAGGGTGTACAGAAGCCACACTCCAAGAAACACACGAGCCCGCAGAGAGTCGGTGTATGGCCTGGACAGACTGCCGCCGTGGTTATGCGGAGGGCTTGGAGTTCCCAGGGCTGGGTGGGGTGGATTTTAAGAGAAGCTGACTTTTGTGCACGGTTTTGGGCGCAGGGGGAGGGCTTGACCGAGAAGCGGAGGAAGGAGGTTTCAGGTGCGGTGGGCGTGCCCTGTTTGGAAGCCAGGAGGTGGAAAGGGTGAGTCACCTGCGAAGGCCTGCTGCCCCCACGGGAGAGAGCTCTCCGCTGCCCTGCGGGAGGCGCTGCCTCCAGTTTCAAAGGTTCTGTTGGTGAGCAAGCTTGGGGCGCGAGGGTGACACAAGAGGGAATCAGCCGGTCGTGTCTGATGCACCAAAGGGCAGCAGCATGTCAGGACGCCAGTCACCTGCGCGCGAGGCAGTTCCTGGGACTGTTTTATACCCTACACCGCTGACATACACGAGACACGCTATGTGGACAGGGCAGCTCCTGTTGCTTGTATACTAGGGAGAGTAACATACGTCCTGGGATGTTTGCCCTCTGACCCCGGGGGGCCCGTGGGTGGGCAGACGCCTCCTGAAGACTAGCTGGGAGCCACCATCTTTTCTGCTCATGATGCATGTGCCTGTCTGGGGAGAACAGTGGGAAGGCAGACGCATGGCTGGAGGATGGGGTGACTCTGTGGGGTGAGCTGGGTACCAGGATCCCCTCCCCTCCCCCCTAGGACCTGGGGTTTGCCCCGTCCGTCCACCAGGCACCTCTTTGGGTGGGAGGGGGCCTGGATGAATGGCATTCACGGACCCTGACCCCTCCTGCAGTAATGTGGACACGGAGCCACCAGGCACCTGCACCACACGGGCTGGGCAGGGGACAAGAGCCAGTCGACAAACGGGGCCAGCTCTGTCTGGAGCAGTGCCCTGTGCCCAGGGTCCAGAGGAAAGAAGAGACATGCTTGGTGCTTCGGAGAGTGCCTGAAGCACGTGGCGGTGGGACCGGTACAGGCACGGGAGGGAGATGGGACCAGGTGTCACTCGCCAGGAAAGGCTTCCTAAAAGTGAGTGTATAGGAACGCCCAGGACCAGGTGGAAAAGTAAGCCATCGCTTCTCATTAGAAGCCCCAAGTTCTTGCTGTTGAACTTGACTTTCACAGCAGTGGTCCCCAACCTTTTTGGCACCAGGGACCGGTTTTATGGAAGACAATTTTTCCACGGCCTGGGGATGGACAGGGGTGCAAAGCTCAGACAGTGATGCGCAGCCGGGTTCCTAGCAAGCTGGGGACAGGGGCTGGGACCACAGCGTTATAGGACGTTGCTGACCAGACAGACACCCCAGGGTCAGGAGAGGGGCCGTCCATTCTGCTGTGGGAGCAGTGCTCTTACAGACAGAGCTCACCTGCCGCCTGCAGCCCTTGGTTATCTGGGACACTGCGAGGTGTGACTTCAGCTGTGTGACAGCTCTGGACTCCTGCTCTCCCTTGTTGCCTCCATCCTGCCCCGAGTGCTGCTACCTTCTGCTGGAGCAGCTGTGCAGGCTGGCGTGATGGCAGCCTCCCTCTCACAGGAGGCGGGCAGACCCCCAGCCGCAGATGTGTCTCGCGGATGCCTTCAGGAGCTGCTCGGAGGGGCCTGGAGGCCTTGGCCCAACCAGAAGTGAGAGCGACAGCTCACACCTGTCTTACCAGAGTCACTGCTGGGACGCGGGGACTGGCTCTGGGAATTCCAGCTCCACCTCTGTGTGTCCATGAGTCACCCTTGCTTGCATGGCATGGAGACCCCCACCTTCGCAGGGAGCAGGGTGGGTGAGAGGGAGGTGGCAGGTGCAGGGCGTGGAGGGAGCAGGTGCTTCGTCTGATGACCCAGGGGGACAGTGCCACCGTGCTGGCAGATTCCCTCCTGGAAGGCATGGAGGCCGAGATGGGAGGCCTCCTCCCCCGAGCCTCTCCTAGCAGGAGTCCTCCCCGGGGCTCCACAGAGGTCTGTGCGTCACCACCCCGGGTCTGCCACCCAGAAGCAGCTGGCTGACCCCCACCTGCCCTTTGCTGGGATCTACCTGCCCACAAGGCAAGAGCCAGACAGACGCTGGCCTGCCGAGCCTTGGAAGGGTGATGGGGAGTGGGCTGGACAAAAGGCGGGTGGGGGAGACCCCGGCGCCAAAGGCCCTGCCCGTGTGCGCCTGGCTGCAGCCCCCTTCCCCGGTGAGCGCCGGCCCTGCGTGGCTGAGCCCACGGGATTGTCTCCCGCCTCCTCTTGGCAAGGCCGTCTTCCCCAAGCAGTGGCCGCTGGAGGAAACGGAAGGGACAAGTGGCCACACTCAGCAGGGAATTCAGAGGACGCCAGAGGCTCAGTGGGCCGCGTGACAGCATCTCAGGATGATCTCATGGGCGGAGCAGAGCTGGGCCTGGGCCTGGGGCACCAGGGAGGCTCTCGGAGGACCCGAGGCAGGTGGCAGAGGTGTGATGTGTGTCTTTCCTCCTCTCCTCGCAAGTGGAACCTCCCTCGGGATTAGGGGAGCCGGGCTCCTCTGAATGCCATCGGGCGTGTGTCACTGTAATCAGGCCACCATGGAACGTTGGAATTGTACCGGCCCTGTGGGGGGTATGGAGGCCACACCCCCTCTTTTGACTGAAGAGGAAGCTGAGGCCAGGAGAGAAAGAGTGGCTTGCCCACGGGTCAGAGCTGGGACCAATTCCAGCACCTCCAGGCTCCCAGGACACGCTGTGTCCGCCATAGCCCGAGAGCCCTGGTGTGCAGGTGGCCCTCCCTGCTGGGGGGGGCAGGGAATGGGGCAATGCCCTCTGCTGGGGGTACGCGCGGTCACCTGGCATGGGACAGAGGAGACGACACCAGACAGGGATGCCTGCCTCCTTCCAAAGCTGCCCCTCTGCACTCCCCTCTACTCCCAGCCAGACGTTTCAGCCCCCAAGGGAAAGGCTGGGAGTCCGAGTGGGTGGGGCGGATGGGTGGAGCTAGTTCAGTCTCCCCCGGACTGGGTTTCTGATGGCGGAGTCTGACCATCGCTTTGGAGAAACGGAGCCCACCTGCCTTCCTTCCCAGAGGCCATCGTGTGACAAGAGTGTAGGGCAGGCCTTGCTCTGGGCGTCCAGGCCACAGAGGCCCTTGTGGAGCTCCCAGGGTAGCCAAGGGAGTGGGACACCAAGCAGAATGAGACTTGGGCGACAGAGGTCAGGACAGTATGCGTTTAGAGGAGGGAGAGACCAGCACTGATCAGAAAGGGCTTCCTGGAGGAGGTGTGGTCTCGAGCTTGGCTTCGAGAGAGACGTGTGAGATTCGATGGCTGTGGATTCAGCAAGGAGGGTGGCATGAGCCACATCATGAGCGTGTTATCGTTGGCCGTGTTGCAAAGGCACGAGGACAGGGAACAGACCAGCTTGCTCAGAGTGGAGGCCGTCCCTTACAGCACTCCCCGCCATCCGGTGAAAGGGAGAGGCCGGGGGGTGTCCCCACCAGGAGCCCAAAATCCAGTCCTGCTTTCTGTGATTCAAAGCCACTGTGCCGCTAATAACCCTAATGACACTCTGTTTTCCCATGGAGCCTGTCATTTGTGGGTCTCCAAGCACCCGAAAAACATTAATTAATCCTCAGCGGGCCTTTGAGGTTGATTGCCAGCTACAGCACCTTAGAGGTGAAGGAAGGGGCGGGCGTTTGCCTCGTCCCCCGTAGGGGCCAGGCCGAGAATTGAATCCAGGCTCCTTCCCTGGATCTGACTAATCAGCCGTCGCCGCCGGACCAGGAATGTTGGGGTCCCGCCTGCCTCCCCCAAGTGGGAAGCTGATCCTTGTGGAGCGCGGCGTGGTGATTCCCTGGGGTGGCCCGGCAGTGCTCCTAGGCCCTCTGGACCAGTTCCTGACCTGTAGGTGTCAACCTACTCCAAGCAGCAGGGAGGCCATTAGGCTGCCGGGAAGGGGACAGCAGTCTTTGGTGACCCTTCCCTTGGCCCTGGCAGTGGAGGATGTGGAGCTAGAGGGAGGTGACCCGCAGGTGACATTCTCCATCTCCCTCCTCCAGGAGCTCAGGCCTGGTCTTCTCCCCGGGCAAGGTGGACCTGGGCGCTCAAGTGTGGCTCTGGGGAAGAGGGCTGGGGACGGTCACAGTCCTTCCGTCCTAACCTCCTTCTTCCTCTGCCCTCCAGGTTCCATGTACGACGGCCTGGCTGACAATCACAGCTACGGCACCACCACCAGGAGCAACTACTACTCCAAGTTCCAGGCGGGGAACGGCTCGTGGGGGTACCCG
The DNA here is from genome assembly GCA_008750895.1 of Mirza zaza. Lineage (NCBI taxonomy): Eukaryota > Metazoa > Chordata > Mammalia > Primates > Cheirogaleidae > Mirza > Mirza zaza. The sequence continues at coordinate 30,695 of VSMD01090446.1, read as the reverse complement.
GTAAGGAACTGCTTCCGCTCTAAAAGACCTGGGGTGTTTGTGGGGATGGTTTTGGGGTTCAGGGTGGAGAAAACCTGCACTGGCTGCTAAAGAGTGGTACAGGCTTTGGTCCACGAGCCGCGGCCCGTCCACTCTGGCTGGGTCTGTTTGCTTGGCCATTATCTCATTAGGTGGCTCCTGGGCTGATAGGATATTTTCGAATATCTCAAATGAGAACATTTAAGGAAAATCATTAAAAAAAAAAAAAAAAGAGCAGCCAGAAAAGTCCATTTCCCAATACGATCATGGATTTGAGAAAAGTTTGAATTCCTGAGGTCCCTTTGTGGAACAGTTTAGATGTTTCTAGGAAAATCCTGATGGGAATACGTCTCTCTTTGGTTTTTGGCTGTGGCCGCAGAGGGGACTCCAGCTGGTCCCGGGGGCCACGAGAACGTGTCCATTGGTGGTCACTCCTGCGTGGGAGGCTGCCTGCTAGAGTGGGGTGTTGCTTCTGCTTATAATCAGACAAATCTGGGCTCAAATTCTAGCTCTGCTGCTCCCACCGAGCATGCGATTTCGGGCAAACCACTTCGAACTCTGGGCCTCGGTTTCTGTACATGTAACGTGGATATAACAAAGTCTCCTTCGTGGAGTTGCTTTCAGGGTTAAACAAACTAACGTACAAGAAAAAAAAATACTGATGACGGTAATTGCTAAGAATATTTTTTATTAACATGGGTAGGGATTATTCTAGATCCTTTAATCCTGGCTGCCAGTCTTTCTAAGTGATCTCACCCTGCTCTACTCACCCATCCATTTACCGAACAAATGTTCGCTGAGCTCCAACTCTGTGCCAAGCCCTGCGGTAGCAGCCAGCGCAGGAGTTTCCTTCTACTCTGGAATCAGGGACGTTGGGCAAGGTGGCACCCAAGCTTTCTCCTAGTCCCCAAATTCTATGACTTTCACTAATTTTTGCTGATTCCACATTCGCCTCTATTGTTCTTGGGAACCCTTTCGAGAAGGCCTCGAGACATTGTCCGATGGGATAAAGACAGCTTTTCCCCGGTGAGGTGGGGCTCTGTCTTCGTGGGGCCACGGGATTCCAGTGGCGTTTGCTTTGGGCCACGTTGCTCACACACGTCACTCCCGATTGTCAGATGTCCCCGATCCTGGACAAGGGAGTGGGGGTCGGTTTAGGAGTCGGGTGTTCTTTTGCCACTGGGCTGACTCCTTCCTTCCTACGTTCTCGTTGGGGCTAATTTGGAGGTTACGTCTTTCTCCCGTGTTACAGGTTGGGGCACTAAAGGGAGGCATGGGCTAGGGTTGCCACAGATTTACTTCCTTCGCTTTTTTTTCCTGATTCTCGTTGTCAGCGGACACCCTTATTGCAACATAAATACTGCTGACGGGTTCCAGTAAGCTGGTAGACCAGGCACAGATGTGAGTAAAGGGCTTTGACACAGGGGTGATGACCAGACAGTCTGAGAACACGGCTTCACAGTGCAGTGTAAAGGGATTAGTTGAAACTCAGAAAGGGCAGATCAGCGGACCGGCCGTCAGAATGAATAATTACGCTGACAGTACAGATGTTTACAAGCCTTTGCATACATGATGTAAACCACATCAGAGCTTAGAAGGCTTAGGTTCTAGTCCTGGTTCTGCCGCTCTCTGGCTCTGTGACTTTAGATAAAAACTCTTAACCTCTCTGGGTCTCCATTTTCTCATCTATAAAATGGGAATGATGATGCCCGTGTGCCTACTTCCCTCCCAAGTTGTTGTCATGCTGCATTTAACTGCGAGGTGTCATCACACGGGCAGTGTAACTGTGGAAACTTGTAACCAAGAGCTGTAAAGGAACTCTTTAGGGGGAGGCGTTTCCTTAGAAAATCTCCCTCTGGCCCACGCTGAGTGAGCATTGTGCTTCTGCTGAGTCGGCTCGATCCTGAGCTACCTCACCAGGCTTCATGCTTCCCAAGTGTCCCCACCCGCCCCTGCGCCCACTTTCTGACGAGCGGTGAAAATCCCTTCCCTTCCCCGCGCCCTGAGGCCCAGCCCTCCTTGCCCCTTCTTGGCTGGCGGGCTGCAGACGTGACTCACGCGGGGCAGCTGCCGGGGCACGTCGGGAGCGGCCATGGGAACAGGGAAGAGCTGAGCACACGGAGGGCCGGGGCGGAGGGAGGGGGCCGAGTGGGGAGGAAGTGGAATCACGGATCTGGGAGCCAGACAGACGTGCAGTCAGCCAAGGACTGGGCACAACCACGTGGGACCCGGGCTTGGGGAGGAGGAGAACAGGGGGGAAGGTGACGAGACGGGTGGCACCAGATAACCCTGGGCCTGCGGGACTTTCTCATGGGTGGCAGGGCTGGCACGGGACCATCTTACTCCCTCCCGCCGGAGAAGCCAGCATGGCGGCCGGGGCTGGGAGCGCGGCGCGCAGGGTGTGGTCTGTCTGCACCGCCGCGTCAGCGTGTTCTCAGGAGCTCCTGGGAGCTGGCCGGGGATGGTTTCCTACAGACACTGTGTGATCCCCGTCAGCCAGCTCCGCTGAGCAACTGCCGGGCGCGGCCCCGACCAGCGGGCTGCAGACGCGCAGCTGAGAACGGTCCCACTCCGCCCTCCGTGAACTTGCAGTCGGCTTGGGAGAAGCACAGAGTTGACAGACAGAGAGACAGACAGACAGAATACAGGCATTCGTTTCTGCACCAACCCTGCCAGGGCTCAGAATGTTTCTAGAGCCTCTAAAAATGTTAGAACCGTCTTCACTGTCAGTTTAGGAGCCAGATTTAAAAGGCAGTATCATCTTTTGTGGCCACGACCTGTGTTCGAGCAAACGCGACGTTACCCACTGGAGTGAGCATCTCACTCCTCAGATTTGGCTCCGATTCTAAATGTCAGAGGTCAAACAACGGAGCTCTGTCACCGAGGGTGTCCACGTTTCATTCAAATATGTGAAGAACCTGCAGGCGATTCCAGAAAGAGAGCTCTAAGAATGTTTAAAAAGCTGTGGTCTCGCCTTATATTCTATATCAGCCACAGCCTTATGATTTTTTAGAGAATCCTACTATTTATTACACAGGGTCGCTTATCAATTAAGAACAGTGAATGTAGGGAGTCTCGTCATAAAGTAAAGCAGAGTCAGCGTGACCCACAAACAGCGTCGGGGGGCTTAAGGTAAAGGGCCGGCGGGTCCACAGGAAGTCACCGGCCGCCCCTGCCTCCTCCGCCTTCAGAAACAAGGATCTCGGGTGGCATCTTTGGCGTTCAGGGTCCCACAGAAGCGGAGTCGTGGAATCTCAGAGCCCAGCGGGGTTCACATTCCACACACGAGGACACTCAGGCCCAGAGAGGAGAAATGTCACTCGTCCAAAGCCCCAGAGCTGGTTGATGCTGTAGCAGACTACATCCCTGACCTCCTGGCGCCTAACCCAGTGGAGTCTGGTTTTCATTACCACAGACATTGGCATACTTCGTGTGTCCGCAATCTCAGTGTTTCAACTCTGTAATCCTGTTCCAGGCACTCGCAAGAGACCCACGGGTTCTAACCCCTTCCCTGCCTCCCTCCCCTGCCCTCCAACCAGGCCCAGCTCCACGGGGGCAGGAGAGGGGCCGTGACTCTAGACTCTCCTTCCTAGACTCGAGCTGGGTTTGCTGGGCCATGAGCATCAGCGGGGGCCGGGTACCGTTAGCGGGTGGAATGCAGCAAAATGCAATATCGGGGACACACTTAAAAGCTACGAATCGTTTATGTGCAGTTCACCTATAACTACACGACCTGCACACGCATTTGTTAGACCTGGCAGCCCTGGGTCAGGGTCTCCTTGCTTGTTCCTGTAACAAAACGAGACCCCTTTACCTGTCCCTGCCCCGGGAGGGAGCCGAGCAGAATTACTCTGGGCTGCCGAGTTTCTGGTCAGAAAGGGAAAACTTTTTGGCCCCTCTTAGTGGTCCTTGTCACTCGAATGCCTTCTCCTGGGTGGGCCGGGACCAGGAAGAGGGGAGCTGGAGCCGTCGGAAGGCGCAGCCCTTCTCCTCCCACGCCGAAAACAGGCTTTTGTCCCACGGCTTGTCCCAGATGAAGCCGAGGCAAGCGGACAACTTTGATTTCCAGGGAACGCTCCTGGATTAAGGTGACAATCCCCTTTTCTACCAACCCCGGCTCTAAAGCTTTTCCTATTTTCAAGCCAAGAAGCACACCCAGAGCGTTCAGTTCTTTGGGGGGACATCCTGCTCAGGATCTCGCCCTCGAGGAGCCGGGAGGCCCAGAGCAGGGCACGCCGTGGGGACCTCCAGGCGGAATCACGCGGCCGTGCTCGGTGACACCCAGCCCAGCACCCCCGAGAGTGGGGAGCGGAGTTCCCCAGCAGTGTAGGGAGGGAGCACGCCACCTCTGTCTTGCCTCTGTCCCCCGTTCGCTGGCCCCGTTTCTCCACTTTACCTCGGGATTCGCTAGCAAACTTTTCTCCCAGCCCCTTCCCAGCTGTCCTTGCTCACTGATCTGTGGGCGTGTGGTCGCTCCGTCGTGACAGAGTCCTGCGGACATCGTGCTAGGGACCCCCGCCCTGCGGAGGGCTGATCCCGCCCTCCCGAGGCCCAGAGCAGCCTGGCTGAGCCTCCGTGCAGATGCCTACGGGGACAGACAGGGTTCGCATGAGCTTCAGCAGGGGCCAGGAAATCCCGGCCCGGCGCTCCCCGGGTTGGCGGCTCACCCGCGGTCGTGGCTAGCCGCACTGACGAGGGTCCGCAGGAACCCAGCCGTGGGCCAGGCACAGCCGAGGGGCTTCCAGAGAGAAGCGCAGAGGACCCTTCCCCCGGGAGCGGCAGAGGGAGCAGCTAACAAGGCCAGGCCTGGGGACAGCCGGGGCCGCAGGAGCAAGTCCTGGGCCTTGGCCGGGGACCTCAGGTCTGAATCTGGGCTCTGTGGGCCAGCCGTTGACTAGTCAATTCCCAGTCTCGCTCAACCTCGGTGTGGCTGTCTCTGGAATGGGGGGAAATGCCGATCTCCAAGGGCAGTAGGAGGCCTATGGGTGGGACAGATCAGGTCAGCACTGCGAGGCCTGGATCCCCGTGTCCGCTGGGCTGCTGCCGGCCAAGGGAGGGCCTGGAGTGGCCTTCGCCTCTCCACACCGTGGCTTTCTTAACTACGGAGCAAGGCCATTGGACTGGATCCTCACCAAGGACCCGTTTGGGGCTCTGCACGGCCCGAGAGCTGACTCTGAGTGGGCAAAGGGCCCCGCGGCCACAGCCCGCGTGGTGGTCTCGGCAGGGCCCGTGTCGGCTCCTCCAGCCCCCACCTCTGCCGCAGGCCGAGGGCTGGATGGAGGCCTCGCTGCTTCCTCCCTGCTTCCGTCCGGGCAGCTGCAGCACCGGCACGGTGGCTGCAGTTGATTAACCCTTGCAACAGGATGGAGAGGTGGAAGGACGTCGTTTGCTTTAGCTTTACAGAGGGGGAAACCGAGGCACAGCAGGTAGATCTGCTGAGTAACTCCCCTGACGTAGGACTCAGACCGGATTCACTCTCCTCAGACCCCGAATCCCAGCTCTGAGTGGGGGGGTCGTGTGTCGGGCTCCCCGGGCAGTGCTCCTGCCCCATCTGTCCTCGGAAGGGGCGGGCGAGGGGGGGCATGGAGAGCAGGCCGCAGGCGCCCACTCCAGGCAGCCGCGGAGCCTGCTCCGAGAGGAAGCAGTTGGTGTGTCTGCCAACTCAGTGTCCCTGCTGCCAGCTGGTGACTCACCCCTGCCCGGCCCTGGGAGATAGGAGGGTCCCGCGAGGGCCCCAGGCTCTCGCCCAACAAGAAGAGGCAAGGCTCCTACTTGCCAAGGGACAGAATGTGCCTCCCGAGAGAATGGAGGCGAGCGAGCGAGAGCCCATGGGCGGCTCCCAGGCGCCGCTCCCTGCGGGAGTAGCAGCCGAGCATCGGCGTGTCTGCACAGACAAGGCGCTGCTCCTGGGACGCTCCCCGCGCTCGTGTGCCTGTGGCACATGTCTGCGTGTGGGGTGTCCCTTGGGGGTGGGCCTCTTGTGTCAGCCGCGGTCCATCTGAGTGGCTCTGCTTTCCGTGAAGGGAGTCTCTGTCGCCCTTAGGGCCGGGCCCAAACGCGGGGAGCTTCCTTTCTGTGCTTTCTTCTCCCCTCATGGCCGACTCCGACCTTTCAGAGCGACAGGAGGCCGGTTGGCCCGGCCGAGGCCCGGCTGAGCCGGGAAGGCCTCTCTGCAGCCCACAGAGGGTGTGGAGAAAAGGAAGAAGCGCGGTCTGGGGGCCGGTCCCCCGTCGCCGCGCAGGGGACTCCTGCTGGGGCTCTCCCCACACCGGACCTCTCGGGAGCATCACCCACAAGACGAGGTGGCTGCTCGGACCGGCGCCTCCCTGTAGCTCTGACACTCCTATTCTGTGTCTTTCCTTGGCGGGAGAAGACAGAGACGGCCCGAGTGAGCACCGTGGGCTTGCAGAGGGAGGAGGACACGGTTCCAGCAAGCAAATGCCAGCAAGCAAATGCCAGTGCTGTCCTCTAGGGGCGAGCTCCAGGCGGAGGGAGCTGGGGCAGGCCCCTGAAGGAGCCGAGCTCTGAGACGGTGTGGAAGGAGGGAGGGCCACCCTCCACGGAGAGGACTGCAGGGTGGGGGGCCTGTGGTCTGAGAGCACCTTTCTGACAGCTCAAGAAGGACAGGCCTCGCCCCAAGGAGGGCGGCTGGTTTCGTGTTTCCAGCTCTGGAGATCTCGTAAGCCTCCCTGGCCCTCTGCAGCCAGTTCCCGAGGGCTGCAAACTCGTGGCGCCCCTCAGCGTGGAGTGAGCACGCCGGCCCATCCCATCCTCCTGCCCCAGGGAGGGGGCCAGACCCGGGACAGGGCAGAACCTCACCAGTCATTGTCCTGGCAGTGCAGACTCTTGTAGGGGAGAGGGGGGAGGGCCAGGGCAGTTTGGTCAGAATGTCACCGCCCAGGGACTCAGTGTGACAGCTGGATGGCTTGTGGACCGTATCGGGCTTTGCCAGCCCCAGATACGGTCAGCAGCCAGCACGGAAAGCAGCTCCACTCTCCCCAGAGACAGCAGGGGCCAGCCATGCCCCATCCTTTAGCTTAACCCATCAGCAAGTCCTCACCAGTCGTTTCCATTCATTTTGTGCCAGCTCCGCGTTTATGGCCAGGCTGGGAGAACCAGCGCTCACCTTGACCTGGGCTCAATTTCTCCCACCCCAGCCAGATGCTTCGAGGCAGATAATCCTCTCGCCAAGAAGAATAGACTAGTGTGTTCTCCCAAGAAGGAAGCTTCTGGATGCGTTAGCCATTGTTCCGCCTCCTCCCTCCCAACACATATTCAAAGTAGAGCCTCTGAAACTTCAGAGGGAAGATTTGAAGAATTAAGGATAATTATAATCTTCTTTATTTTGCTCCAGCAGAAATTATTGGAGTTTTGCTTTGGGATTTGTGGGGAGTTCTTTTCTGGATTTTTTTGGTCCTGACGAGAACGAATCTACTCAACCAACAAGTCTTTAAAAGCCTTACACAATAGCTAAAAAACAACTTACAGACAAGCGTAAGAGGGGATATAATTAAAAGCTAAATTCTGCAGCACATGCTAACTGAAGCCTCTCCAGGCCTCAGTTTCCCCATCTGCAAATGAAGGGTGGGACCAGGGGATCTCAGAGCCTTCCTCTCCAGCATTAGTCCCGGGAGTCTTGGAGATCTGGGGATGGAGGAGGGCTCAGGTTCCGGGTGAACTGCGGTCTCTCGGGAGGGAAGTGCCGCCGAGATCCTCAGCTGCCCAGCGATCTAATAATCCCGAGAATTAGTTGCACTTAGAACTTACACAGAGGGCTGTGTTTTCAGTTCCCAGCTTGATCTCAGTCTTTGTGAGCGCGGTAGGCAAACCAGGAATTGTTATCCCAAGTGTCTTTGCAGGGGAATCAAGCTACGGACAAGTGCGTGGGCCTTCCCAGCACCCCACCGGTGGATTTGGCAGAAGCAAGTCCACACCCCAGCGGACCTTAGGGGGGCGTGAGAAGAGCGAGAGGAGGAAGGAGCCTGGGGGGAGACGAGGCCGGGCCTTCTCTCCTGCTGGCCACGCTCTGGGGCCAGGAGGCAGGCGGGGATGGGGAGAAGGAACGTGGAAACAAAGTCCTGGGAGGTCTTGCCGTGCCTTTTTTCTGGTTCTGGAGTTTGCCTTTTGTCACTTGGCTGAGTGAGACAAATGCAGCGGCAGGTCCCAAGTGGGCGGAAGAGCCGTCCCCACCCTTCGCCAGGGTGAGGCCAGCTTTCTCCCCCTCGGCCCTGGCGTGTCTCTCTGCCTGCCCCAGGAGAGCAAGCTCAGCTGAAAAACAAAATCGGCTTGGCCGGGAGGAGACGGCCGGGAGGGGACGGGGCAGCTGCAGAGACACAGGTGGGGAGAGAAGCAGCTCCCGGCTCCAGACCCAGGGCGTGCAGGGGCGAGGCGAGGCCGGGGCTGAGCCAGGCAGGGGAGGAGGCCGCCTGTGATTGCAGCCTGGGCGGAATCAGACTGCCGAGCGTCAGAAGCAGCCTGTACGCTGTAGTAGGGAAACTGAGGCTCAGAGAGCTGAGGGGACGGTCCGAAGCTCTGCAGCTAGTCCGGGGAAGAGCTGGGACTTGGAACCCAGTCTCTGCTCCTTGCCCAGGTCTCCTGGTTACGCCGTCAACTCGTGTTGCTTTTGCCACTGCGGGCAATCTTGTTTCCCAAACCTCCGTCCTGTGCGCTCTGCTGCCACTAGGTTTGCAAAATCACCGAACCAACCATTCCTTACTTAGTTCTAATGGAATTACTTTTAAATTCCAGTGTGTTTTATTATTTATTTATTTATTTGCTTGCTTATTTTTAGGGACAGAGTCTTGTTATGGTGCCCAGGCTGGTCTTACACTCCCGAGTTCGAACGATCCCCTTGCCTCAGTCGCCCGAGTAGCTGAGACTAAAGGCGTGCGCCACCACAATCTGGCTATTGGAATGGATTTGATCTGAAAGGGGACTTTACATCACTAACTCAAAGGGCAGAAAGCAGCGTCTTGGGGGGGGGGGTGGATGGCCCTTTGCAGCCAACCTGGAGCGGGGCCGCAGGACACCCCCAAGCTTCCTCCACGTCTGCCTCCAGCCCCAGGCAGCTCTCAGGGGACCCCATGGTGCTGGGGGCAGAGTGGGGTGCTCGAGGGTAGCAGCGAGTGGCCCACCCCTCCATCCACCTTTCTCCTGACCCCCTGTAGAGGCCTGGAGCAGGGTGGCCCAGCGCCCTGAGCCTGAAGCGGCGTAGCAAGACCAGACTAACTGCGGGACACTCCAGGGCTCAGCTCAGCTACCAACCTGACCACGCATCCCCGTTTTATCAGCCCACAGTGTGTGTGCTCAGCGGTGCATTTACCACACGGTGTGGCTGGAGGGGTGCCAAACAGTCACTCTTCTCAGCGTTGTTCACTCTTGTGGTCCTCGCCAGGACAGGCCAGTTGTCATGACTACAAAGTCTCCTTGCCCACAGGCATCCGCTGGGACGGAGGGTTTTCCACCCAGGTCTTTGGGTAGTAGAACCGTGTCTCACGGCTGAGCAGCTATGCACTTCTTAAATGTCTCCAAGGACTTCTCACAATTGGCTGAAAGAGGAGGGGCTGGCACCTCCTATGCCTACACTCCCCAGGGAGGGGGTCCTCTAGGAGTTGGGGTGGGCAGCTGCCCAGAAATGCCAGTGGAGTTTCTGCAGAGGGCCCCTAGTTACAGATGATCTTTGCCATTGAGACTTTGTCTGTGTCACCAGACTGTGGTGGCACAGTGGCTGGAGGACAAACACCAGGAGAGAGGTGAGAGTCCTGAGTTCCGGTTCAGGGCCTGCCACATTCTAGCGGCGTGGCCTTGGATGAGCCTCAAGTTCTCCGAGCTTAACGTGCACACAGGGAGAATGCAGCTGCTGCTCTCTGCCTGGACGCCTCGGTGGCGGGAGGAGAGGCCCAAGCTGACGAGTGGGGAAGCCCTGTGCAAACTGTTAAGCACCACAGTTTGCTAACGCGCTCTAGGTATGCTCAAGGGACTTCCAGAGACCTTCCTTACCTGAGTCCACCTGTGGCGGAGTGACGTGTGTCCCATATGGGCAGGCGGGGAATGCATGTGGGAGCATGTGTGCACGCAGGGACACAGGCTTATCTTCCAAAGGGGAGATCTGTCGCCCAGGCAACGGAGGTCCCAGCAAGTGCCCCTCCCTACATGGGACACTCTTGACTAAGCAGCAGGAATGCTTCCTCTGTTGGGTCTCCAAGGAGCTCTGTTTTGGAGCAGGGTAAGCATCTGCCTTTCGGGCTGTTTGCACCTCCCCGCCTTTGGCCCTCCTCTTGCTGCCCAGCACACGGGGTGGCTCCAGGGCCAGCCAGCCTCTCCCTCTGACCTCCTGCCAGAGAGTGGGCCACCTGGCATCCACTGGGATCTTCTTGACCCTCGAGTATGCATGCAGGGAGCTGGCCCATGCCCCAGGACTCCAGGTGTCACTGCACATCTGGATGGTCCCTCCCCTTGCCCTCCCTAGGAGGAGCTGTCACAGGGACAGTTGAGCAGACTTTGCACTGTTTGTGCAAAATTCACAAACACTTTGCAAACATTTGTGAATACTGGCGGGATTGGCGTGTGCTCACAATTTCCACTTTCCAAAGGTTATGAGGGACCCTGACCCGATCTCTGGCCAGGTCTACACTATCAGGATTGGCATCAAAACTTTTGTGTTTTTTACACCTTAAAACTTTTTACACTTCTGCATTCGAAAGCCAGAATCCACGACCACGGGGCACAGGGCTCGGGGAGGGCAGAAGGACCCTGCCTGTGAGGCAGGTCTGAGGCCAGGGAAGGGAGGCGGCTGAGGCGGGGGGTTTCTGCCTCTCGGCCGTGAGCGTGCACAGTGCCTGGGACGGTGACTGCCCGCCAGGGATTCCCGTCCAAAACAAAGCTGAGATGTCTGCATGTGAAACCTTAGGTCCTTGTTCCCAGGCCCGTCCTAAGAGTGTCGGACGCTGGGAAAAACCTGCTTCCCAGGCGTGGAGGGGCAGAGGTGAAAGAGAAGCGTTTCAGAAAGTCTTTCTCCCGCAGCGTAGCAAGCAGGCAGGTGCAGGTGCGGAAATGGGGCCGAGGCCGGGCTGGCGTAATCAGCCGTGTGTTCAGACGGTGAATGTCGGGGGAGGGGGTGTGAATGTTGGGAGGGACAGTGAATGTCAGCTGGGTGCCGGGGTGCTCCAGGGCTTCTTGCCTCCTGCAGGGCCCTAAGAACTACACGAGTCTCTTTGCGGGCACACTTGGAGTCCAGACCCTGGAGGCCAAGGTGCCTTGTTCATCCCAGATTCGTGGTCTCACCGGAGAGAGCCGCCCCTCCTACGAGACCCACAAGCCACAGCCCAGAGTTGTCCAGGGTCTTTCCACTCGGGCTTCAGTGATCCTGATTCTTTGGAAAATTTCCCCTCAATTATTCACAGACGTTTGTGAGTACTGGCCTGATTGGCGTGTGCTCACAATTTCCACTTTCCAAAGGTTATGAGGGACCCTGACCAGATCTCTGGCAAAGCCATCACTATCAGGATTGGCATCAAAACTTTTGTTTTGGCCGGGCGCGGTGGCTCAAGGCTGTAATCCTAGCACTCTGGGAGGCCGAGGTGGGTGGATTGCTCAAGGTTGGGAGTTCAAAACCAGCCTGAGCAAGACCCCGTCTCTACTAAAAATAGAAAGAAATTAATTGACCAACTAAAAATATATATAGAAAAAATTAGCCGAGCATGGTGGCGCATGCCTGTAATCCCAGCTACTCGGGAGGCTGAGACAGTAGGATCGCTTGGGCCCAGGAGATTGAGGTTGCTGAGAGCTAGGCTGACGCCACGGCACTCACTCTAGCCTGGGCAACAAAGCGAGACTCTGTCTCAAAAAAAAAAAAAAAACTTTTTTTTTTTTTTTTTTTTTTTTTCACATTGTAAAAATTCAGGTGACGGAACGTGCCCAAGCCTGGCATCGGGCTGTTTCTGGTTTCTGCTGTGCTGCTTCTCAGGAGTCGGGGAGCTGGTCGCCACCAGCCAGTCCTGCAGGTCACAGACATTTTGCAGGTGGCTTCTGGAGTTCACTCCTCGGTGGGCACCGCTGGTCTCGGGGTGCTGGCGAACCGTGGGGGCAGCTCCTCCCTGCCTTGGAGGACGCCGCAGTGAGACACACCCACCACCAACCCCTCCAAGGCCAAATGGGATTGTTCTCTGTCCAGACGTCAAAGCTTCTGAGCTGTGGGGCTGCTCTGCCCATAACAGCACGCAGGGAAGGAAAGGACGGCCAGCCCAGGGTGGGACCCCTGCCTCTCAGAGACGGAGGCATGCCCAGGGGAGACGGGATGACACTCCTGCTGAAGTCCCATCTTCGGTGACTCAGGCTCTGCTGGCTCCAGTGCTGACTCAGACTGCCGAGTAAGCAGCACCCCACCCCTCTGGGAGGATCCTCCACGCCCTGGAGCCCCAGGTGCGCCCTCCTCAAGGCAGCCATGCTGGGGGAGGACCTGTCCTCTCCAAGTTCCTAGAGCCGCAAGCCACAGTGCGGGCACAGCTCAGGACCAGTTAGCTCTGCCCAGCCCCCCAGTCCTGACCGGAACCCCGGCGAAATGAGGCAGGGCTGCCGCCTGCCTGCTGCACCAGGCCCCTCCGCGGGTGCTGAATGAGAAGCGGCTAGCGGACTCTGTCCTCGGGGTCCTTGCTCGGGAGAGCCCTCCCTCGGCCCAAGAGGCGCGAGGACTCGTGGAATCATGCGCATGCACTGTCTCGAGAAGGGTGTGGGGAGCCTGCGTTGCTGAAAACTCGGACGAACGCGCTGCCGGGCGTGTGACTCGCAGGGCAGCCCAGGGTGTGTCCTGCCAGAGAGCCGGTTTGGCTGCCCCGCCTTGCTGGCAGAAGCTTGGTTTCAAAATGGGCTAATAGCTGGGGACACAGACACTCTTTTCATCTCAGCCGGCCCGGCACATACCCGGCTCCCAAGGAGCCAGGCAGCTCTGCCCGGTCAGCCAGCGCTCCAGGGGAGCTCCCTGGGCGAAGCCGGCCAGCTGCCTCTCACAGGTCCAGCGAGGGGGAAGGGAAGCGTTCCGGACCGCCCCGCACAGACTGACTCGCCCTGTCTAGGGTGGCCCTGCTTTCCGGGCAGCCCGCTTGGCTTAGGGTGGCTCCCCTGGGCCCCGGAGCCCGTGGGACCCAGTGCCGGTGGGCGGCCTGCACCCCCTTCCCCCGCACACATCCCCACAGCACAGCGCCCCTCCACTGAGCCCCTGCTGGCAGCCCGGCCTGTTCCGCGCACGGCAAAGGGCACCTGTGCCCTGCAGAGCGTAGGGTGATGACAGAAACCTGCCTCAGCAACCGCAGAACGAGCAAGACCACAGGCCCCAGGTGTCGGGGTGGATAATTCCCACTCTGGGCATTCTTGGTGTCTGGGGTGAGAGGCTCTATAGAGGTGACAGGTTACAGAGGAGGCCTCTGAGAAATGTGGGATCAGGAGGGGGCAGGCGACGAAAGCTATGCAGGGTGGAGAAGGGTCTGAGCAGAAGCAGGGAGGCAGGGAATGGCTGAGGTCGTGGGGACGTGGAGCGCTGCACACACGGGAGGGAAGAGACGGCTGGACAGGCAGGTGTGGCCAGGTGGGCTCTCCGGCACGGTATGGGCCGATGACAGCTCCTCCTGAGGAAGGTCGAGGTGGCGGTGTTGCCAGGCAGGGACCAGAGCCCCCGGAGGCTGGGTGGGGGCCGGGTGGGGGCCGGTGGGAGGCGCTGGAGTTGCCCAGCAGTGAGCTGTCACAGCCTGGGCAGTGGAGTCGGGGAGTCGGACAGGACTCTCAGGCAGAAAGACAGAGGGACACTGTCTCCTCCTGACTGGTTAGTTACTGCTCTGTCCAGTGATCTTGCGAAAACAGGAGCTTTTCCAGTTTGGGGGGCCCTCCAGACTGCACGGCTCTCTTGGGGGGACACTGGCTATTTTCAGCTCTGTGAGACCCTGGGTCTGGGGCTTGTGTGGCTTCCCCTTGGGGTCCAGTCTCCCCCTGGGTCTGGCTCCCTGCCCGCAAAGCGAGGGGCTGACCCTGAGAGCCTCCGGTTTCCGGGGGGACAGGGAGAGAGGGAGCGTTCAGTGTAGGGTTAACCCCGCACTTCTCCCAGAATGAGGGGGAGAAGGAAGACAGACGGACGGATGGGCCAGTTGCAAGTCCTGCGTCATCAGCAGGAGGGCAGCAGAGCAGGGACCGGCCGGGGGCTCCTGGCTACAGACAGAGTTCCCTGCCCCGCCTTGGATCACGGTTCCAGGTGTGCCCCGGAGCCCCCTGGTCTCCCAAGCGTCTCTCAGGGCAAACCCTGGCTCCGCCTGCCTGGCCAGCCCAGCCCGCGCCCGGGCTGAGCGGTCAGCTCTGCCCCCGCACAACGAGCTTCCAGCCTCTGGAATGTTCCGATCCATCCGTCCCACCTGGGGCTGGAGTTTCCCAAGGGAGCATGGAACAACCAGACAAGGGGCTGTGTGTGTGTGTCACTGTCCTTTGTATTCCAAGAGGAGGACGCTGCCAGCAGATTGGTATCTGGGTGAGGGGGTGTGGCTGGGAGAGCAGCGCTGGCATCGCGGCCCGGCCACCTGCGCCCGGTGCCTGAGCGCTGCCCGCTCATTCCTTTCCAGCCACAGCTGCTCTCCTGGGACCTGGCAGACGGGGCTGGGAGCCATGAGGGGGCATCTATGCCGGTGACGGTGACTGCGGGCGTCGCGGGCATTTAGGGCCCGGAGGCTGGGGCCCTGCACACGCCGAGATGCCCGGGGCATTGTCCTGCCCCGGATGTGACGCCTCCGTCTCTCTGAGACACATTTAGACCTGCCGTGGCCGTGGGAGAGACCGAGCAGGGGCCTCTGGTCCTGCCGCGTGCTCCTCTCCCGGCTCACGTGCCCACCTGCAGCACCTTTAGGCCTGGCGGGGGTGACGTGAGCCCTCCTGTAGGATCTGGGCCCGAACGGCAGCGGGCCTGTCCGGGACCCGAGAGTCAGAGGGATGAGGATGTCCCGCCGAACACTGATGTCACACACCGTCCTAAGTGCTTTACGAACAGCTCATCAAATTCTCCCAACAACCCTAGGTGTTGGGTACGATCCTAGTTTTACAGATGGAGAAACTGAGGCACGTTGGGCTTAAGTAACGCCCAAGGCCACCCATCGGGCAACTGGCAAGGCAGGGTGGTCTGTGTTCTTGACCACTGGGTCGTCCTCTCCAGCGAGCTCCAGGCCTGCACCCAGACTGCAGGTGCAGCTGCCGTTGCGGCCGTAGGGACTCCAGGCTTCAGCAAGCCACAGGCCACCCGCGCTGGCAGGGCTGGTGGCAGCCTGCCTTCCCGAGCCTTGGAGGGGACCAGGCCCCTCTGTGGTGCTGGGGGAGGACGGGGTCTGGGTGAGAGGAAGCTTTTCTCCTGCTTGTCGAAGCGACAGCAGAGGGCCCTGGTGGTACGGGAGGGTCACCCACAGCCGTCCTCAGCCCACCGTCACCGTGACACCAGGCGCTGGGGTAGGGCTCCCAGGGTGGGTGATGCGGCTGGGTGTGGCCGGCGGGGCCCGGGAAATTCGGCCCTACAGGGGCGTCTCTGCCGTCCCGCCGTGATCACCGGCTCCCCTGCGGCAGGGCTGGCGCCGCTCCCCGCAGGCAGCCCACCCTCGCCGGGACTTGGCACCGCGGCCGCTGCTGCTTTTCCCAGCACGGGGGAGCTGAGCCCGGAGCCTCCGTCAGGCTTAATCAGCATGATCGCATCTCCGCTGGGCTGGCGCCAGGACGCGCATCTGGGCTCCTCAGGTGCCCGAGATGACGTCCAGGCGTGCCATTTTCTGAGAACAAGGGCGCTCCTGTTGCACTTCCATTTACAGCTCAGCAGCCTTCGCCCTGGGCAGTGCGTGGCTCTGCCTCCAGGAGCCGCCCGCCACCTTCCCGCCCCGAGAGGGCGTCGGAGGGAGTGGCCCTTTCCAAGCAGGGGCGGCGCAACTGCGCATCTTGCCTGTAGCCTGCAAGGGGCTCGTTCCTCGTCCGAATGCTCAGAAACTGCCCGGCTCTCCTCCCTCTGCCCCGTGCTGTCCCCACACCCACGTGCCACCTCCCCGTGGGGTAGGCCGGGTTGCCCCAGTTTGGGGAGGAAAATCGCACCTGCCTGAGCACACAGCTGGGTGCGTGGGAGAAGGAGACGGGCAGGCCACTGCCAAGGCGGACAGTCTGTGGCTTCTGGGTCTCACAAGCCACTTCTGGCCCGCAGCCTGACACTCCGGGAGCTCAGACCACAGAGGTCCCTGCTCTCCATAGCTCCCTGCGGGCGTGAAGGGGACCCAGCCCCTCCCCGGCCTTCTGTGGCCATGTCTGGCGCCAAGGAGAAGTACCCAGTTGCCGGGGGACCTGCCCTGCACACACGCACACATGCACATGCACACACATGCACTGTCATGCTCTCTCTCACGGGGAGGCGGGCAGGCTGCAGGCTGCTGGCTGCTGGCTTTGGCCCTGGCTCATCCCAGCAAAGGTGAGCCCCAAGTCAGCACCTGTGCAGAGACACTTGATCAGGCTCCATGTTGATCCTCTGGTCTGAGAACAAGTCCCGGCAGGCCGGACCCACCGGCATGTGAGCTCCTGGGAACGTCCTCCGCGGACGGGTCTGCTCCAGAGCGAATTCCCACGGTCTCCAGCCTCGGGGCTCCTCCCGGCGGGGCCCTCGCAGAGCCCGGGGGCGCCTCGCTGTCCATCCTACATTTTCCTGCTGGGCTGAGCCTCTGCCCGGCTTCTCCCACTGCCAGCCCGGCAGCAAAGCGCCGGAGGGGGGCCTGCCTCCGTGTGCCCAGGGGGCCCCCAGCTGACAGTCCCTTGCCCTGGCAGAGGGAAGCTAGGTGAAGAGTTTAGCAGAAAAGAACAGTACACAACAGTCCTGGCCGGCATAGAAGTTTCTATGTGCTGAGCACAGGTGACCACGGAAGGCTGGCTGTGTCCCAGCCGCTGGCCCCGGGCCTGGCACGGCTGTGGGGCGAGGGCTTGCAGGCCTTGCAGACAGGCTCAGGCCCAGGTTCCGCCCTTGCCTCGCCGAGCAGCTATTGCAAGTCTCCTCTTCCCTCTGGGCCTGCAACTCACCCCCCTCTAGGGCCGTGCCTGTGCGGGACCAGGTCAGTGGCTGTCCAGCCTTTTTGACTGCGCCCCACAGTAAGAGACACCTCTGACCTTGCGATCCAATGCCCATACGCAGCCTCACAGAACAGTCCACGTCTCTCCTACCTGCTTTGCGCTCTGACACTTTATATTCCAGGGTTTATTACTCTATTTAGCAGACTGCGACCGTCTTTTTAAATAATAGTATTTAAATAGTATTTAAATTTTAAATAATAGTATTTAAAACGACGGTCGCAGTCTGCTAAATTGATTTCATGGCCCATAATGGGCCACAACCTGCAGTGTGAAGAGCAATGTATCAGGTGATGGCTGAGGTTCCTCCCACTGCAGACGTCCTGGGTTCCGTGAGCATCATGTGGGGCGGAGGGAGGGGGGTAGCCCAGGACCCGCTGGACCCGGGATCCCTGCTCAGGAACCTCGATGGAGCCCTTCCCTCTTTTCCCAGATCTACAACGGGACCCTCAAGCGGGAGCCGGACAACAGGCGCTTCAGCTCCTACAGCCAGATGGAGAACTGGGCGTGCCGCTACCCCCGGGGCAGCCACACCACCACCGGGGCGGGCAGCGACATCTGCTTCATGCAGAAGATCAAGGCGAGCCGCAGTGAGCCCGACCTCTACTGCGACCCCAGGGGCACCCTGCGCAAGGGCACGCTGCAGAAGGGCCACAAGACCACCCAGAACCGCTACAGCTTCTACAGCACCTGCAGCGGGCAGAAGGCCGCCAAGAAGTGCCCGGTGCGCCCCCCCTCCTGCGCCTCCAGGCAGGACCCGGTGTGCGTCCCGCCCATCTCCTGCAACAAGGACCTGTCCTTCGGCCACTCCAGGGCCAGTTCCAAGTGAGTGCCTCTAGGCCCGGGGCGGGGCGGGGGCCGCGGGCCTGGCCGTGCTCTGCAAGGGGCTCCCGGGATGGCAGGAGAGACACAGCCTTGCCACTTGGGGAGGCCCCTGACCTCCGGGAGCTCTCGGGGCGAAGGGGAGATGGAACCCAGCGTGGAGGTTTGACAGGCCACAGGCGGTGGGCGAAGGGAGGCTAATCAGAGGAGGTTGGCTTGGCCAGTGGCTCTGGAAATGTGTCCCCCTGACCAGCAACATCAGCATCCCCTGGGGAGTTGTTGAAAATGCTGACTCAGAAACCCAGCATGCTGACTCAGAAACACTGGGAGAGGGGCCCGGTGTCCTAACAAGCTGCCTGGGTGACTGTGGTTCACGCTAGGGTTTGAGAACCTCTCATCTGAGGCATGTCAATCTCTATCCGTGTTCCGAAAGAGCATAGGAACATGCGTTGGTGTGGACTGCAGGGACAGAATGGGTTACAGGTGCTAAGACAGGTAACTCCAGAGAATGACTCGGACAGACAGACAGACAGAAAACAGAGGGACACAATCCAGTGCTAAGGAACAGAGCACAACTCCTGTACATAAAGGATGAAGGGCCATTGCCCAGTGGGAAGAACGGAGACTGAATGGGGTGTCCCGCAAGGAGCCCATGGCACCTGGGTGTCGTGCGTGACCTTGTGCCTGCCCTTCAGGGCTCAGAGTGCCGTGAACCTTCACACTGTCCTTCATCACCACCGGAACGATCGCTGTCACTCACTTATTTAGCAAACACTTACTGAGCATCTGCTACACGCCAGGCTCTGGGGTGAGTGCAGGGACACAGCCCTGAGGACAGCCCAGAGCTGCTCTGGAGCTACACGATGAACTGCCTTTCGTAGCGCCCAGGAGCCCTGCATTCTCCATCCTTAATCCTCACAACCCCTTCCAGGCAGTTGCCAGGATTCCTGAGGAGGAGACAAGGCCCAGAGATGTTAAGTAGCTCACCCAAGGCCACACAGCTGCCTCTACATCCTGTGCTTCTCCCTGCTGGTACCACATTGTTCTGAAAATAAGCAGAGCCCCGCTAGGGAGCCAGCCCTCTCCTAACCACTGAAAGGCTACAGGGTGCACTTGGGGTGATTGGAGAGGGGCTAGGAAGCTCCACTCCCTAGGAGGCTGATCAGGGCAGCGTCTGGCCCTGGTTTAGTGCCCCAACCAGAGCCCCTGAGTGGAGGATCTAGTTAAGATATGGAGGGGATGAGTGACAAGCCATTTAGAGGCGACATTTGACTGACGGACGCAAGGTGACAATCTCTCAATGCAGGGCAGGGGTACTGCTGGCCCAGGGACAGAGAGCTCTACCCTTTGGGTGATTTTTCTAGAAATGAAGTTGGGTCGTCGTGCCTAAAATCATGCGTATTTATCAAGCACCTGGTATTGAGAACGTGAATCTAGTACAAATGAGGAGAGGGCTCACTCTATAAATGCCGAAGGTTATCTAGTGGAGTAGAGCCAGGTGCCACAGAAGGGTCTGCCCCTGCACTGGGACAACTCTCCATCTCTGTTGGGAACCAGGACACAGTCAGTCACCAGCCTGTGATTCACACCGTGGGAGCTGGAGAGGATCCTCCAGGAGAGGTTCCCTTCAGGTGTGCCTGGGACCTGGTCAGGGGACCCTTGTTAAGGGGCCCGGAATGTACAAGAGGACACAGTGGAGCCAGACAAGTAGGCTAAAGCATATTAGTTTCTGGTTTTGTGGCTCAGAAAAGGCTATCAACCAGTTCCTGTAGTCCAACCTGAACCTGTAATATGGAGAAGCCACTGATTTTTTTCTGAGCTGGGGAACAGCACAGTGAACAGGATTTTAGGACCACTTATCGGATAAAGGGGTATAAAAACGCTGGGAGGGGGAGCTTGGAAAAGAGGGTCTATTGCTGCTGATCAGTCATGAGCATGGTCATCATCAGTAGGAAAGTGGGGGCCATGAGGATGGGAAGAAGAGGTAGATGTGAGAGTTTTTGTGTAAGAAGAGCTGGACTTTGGGATGGATGGATGGATGGATGGATGGATGGATAGATGGGTAGATGGATGGATGGGTGGAAGGATGAGTTGATGGATGGGTGGATGGATGGATGGGTGGAAGGATGGGTGGATGGATGATGGATGGATGGATGGATGGGTGGATAGATAGATGGGTTGATGGATGGATGGGTGGAAGGATGAGTGAATGGATGGGTGGATGGATGGATGGGTGGAAGGATGGGTGGATGGATGGATGGATGGATGTGTGGATGGATAGATGGGTAGATGGATGGACGGGTGGAAGGATGAGTGGATAGATGGATGGGTAGATGGGTGGATGGGTGGATGGATGGATGGGTGGGTGGATGGATGGTGGATGGATGGATGGGTGGATGAGTGGGTAGATGGATGGATGGATGGATGGATGGGTGGATGGATGGATGGGTGGATGGATGGATGGATGGGTGGGTGGATGGATGGATGAGTGGGTGGATGGATGGATAGGTGGATGGGTGGATGGATGTGCTCACAGCCATGGTCTTTCATTTTCCCAATACTGGGCACAAACCTGAGAGATGGAAGCGTGAGTGAGGAGTTTCCCCACAGGGAACAGGGTGGAGTGTTTCCTCAGTGCTGAGATAACCTGTCAGCCAGAGACGCTGACCACAGCCAGAGCCTCTCAGAGCCAGTGTTCTCACAGTGGAAAGCCAGTGGGTGTGCATCTGCCTCCTCTGAAGGAGCTGAACTGTTCTAAGGGTGCTTGGTCTCCAAGTGGGCCTGGGCCCGCCATGTTCTGACTCCCTGGAGGGCAGAGAAGGCTGTGGCAGCACAGGTGTGCAAGGAGGAATTCTGAGCCCCTCTCCAGGACTCCCAGCTCACCCTGTAACCATCCCCCACTGCCCGTTCCCCACAGGATCTGCAGTGAGGACATTGAGTGCAGCGGGCTGACCATCCCCAAGGCGGTGCAGTACCTGAGCTCCCAGGATGAGAAGTACCAGGCCATTGGGGCCTATTATATCCAGCACACCTGCTTCCAGGATGAATCTGCCAAGCAACAGGTACCTAGCTGCACACCTTCCTCCCCGGTAGGCCTGTGCAGGGCCTGGCCCTGCATTTAGAGATGGGTGCAGGCATTTGCCACTGGTTCCGTCTCACCCTGTCCAGCTGCCAGGGACCCTCACATTGTCCGAGGGCTGAGCTGGGCATCTCAGCCTTCTCCAGAGCAAAGCCCTCTGGTTGAGTGGACATTAGACAAGTGCATTTCCTCCACTGGTCATGGAAGAGACACTTGAGTGCTAGCCATGGGTTCAACAGAAATCGTCTTTCTCAAATTCCACTGAAGAGCATGACCTCTCCCACCCTCAACTCCCATCCTCCTACCCCCTTCCCTCTCCCCAGGCATCTTATGGTGGAAACCTGGGCTTGTTCCTGCCTCCCAAGTTAGGCTGGCAGGGAGGACTCCCACAGGGCTCTGCAACTCACCCGAAGGGTATAGTGACATAAACGGGTTGCTAGAGTCCAGGGTTAGTTAGCATCAAAATTTCTACTGTAGGAGAAAGAGTTTCCACAGCAGAGTTTTCCTTATGTCTGTGTCCTGCTTTAGGAGTTTGAAATGTATTTATATCCATTGTCTCATCTGGTCCTCACCACCATTCTCCAAAGGAAGGAAATAGGGCTCAGGAAGGAGGAGGGTCTCCCAGCTGGGACTGGGCGACCCAGGATCTGAATCCAGGCCTTTTGGTTCCTGGTCTGGGTCAGTTACCATGACCTCACACTGCTTGTTTATTTTGGTTGACTTAGATGCTTCTGAACTGACAGCAGATTTTTTTTTTTTTTTTGGTCTGAGAAAAATCCACTTTGGGTAGAGAATTACGAGGTCAGACTCCCCTCCCTTGACCAGGCGACATGGCGCTTCTCTTCCGGCAGGTCTACCAGTTGGGAGGCATCTGCAAGCTGGTGGACCTCCTCCGCAGCCCCAACCAGAACGTCCAGCAGGCCGCAGCGGGGGCCCTGCGCAACCTGGTGTTCCGGAGCACCACCAACAAGCTGGAGACCCGGCGGCAGAACGGGATCCGCGAGGCCGTCAACCTCCTGAGGAGAACCGGGAACACCGAGATCCAGAAGCAACTGACCGGTAGGACGCCCCCGCCACGGAGAGCCAGGAGGGCAGGGACCTGTGCAAAGCTGATGGCTGCAGCCCCAAGCTGAGGACAGGCTGGTCCTCCAGGCTGGGCCAAGGCACAGCTGCACAGATCTGGCCCAGGGCTACTATCCTGGGAGTCCAATGGCCTTGGCCTCGTTAGCGGTGTCCAGATGGTGACCCTGGGTGACGTGCATACCCACAAGGGTCACAGGTCACGGTCTTTCTGAGGTTAGAGGGCACTTGGAGGAAGGCCAGTGTCCAGGCAGGACCCACATTCACCAGGCCCTGGGATTTGCAGGCGATGGGGAGAGAGTCAGACTGGCAGGGAAGGGGTTAACGGGTCTTATGCACCTGCCCTGTGTCCAGAAAACACGCTAAGCACTCCAGGTGGGGGGCGCAGGCGATTTTTGTCACCATGAAGACCTCAAATTGGACTGCAGAATAACAGTTGACAAGTATTTCCAGAATGGCTTGCAGATGGGAAATAGAGAACATTAGAAGATTCGGAGTTCTGAAATGTATGTTAAAAGCCACTGACCAATCAAATGGTTTTTGGTAACTTTCCATATGCACGGTTTGGACCTAGACAG
Source organism: Mirza zaza (assembly GCA_008750895.1). Taxonomy (NCBI): domain Eukaryota; kingdom Metazoa; phylum Chordata; class Mammalia; order Primates; family Cheirogaleidae; genus Mirza; species Mirza zaza. The sequence continues at coordinate 8,009 of VSMD01090446.1, read as the reverse complement.
AGAGCTCCGAGATGCTCCCTGTCCTCAAAGAACCTGCAGTCTAGCGAAAATACTGAGAGACGGGTTCAGGAAGCAGACAGTAGGTTTGATAGACCAGGCCCACGTGGAAGGTGACACTGAAGCAGGGCCTGTCTGCCAGAGCCTGGGCTGGGGCCCCTGAGCCTGGCACCTGTGGGTTGACGGCCCGCGCCCCCCAGGGCTGCTCTGGAACCTGTCTTCCACCGACGAGCTGAAGGAGGAGCTGATCGCCGACGCGCTGCCCGTTCTGGCCGACCGCGTCATCATCCCCTACTCCGGCTGGCGCGACGGCAACAGCAACATGTCCCGGGACGTGGTGGACCCTGAGGTCTTCTTCAATGCCACGGGCTGCTTGAGGTGAGAGGGGAGGACCCAACGGGGTCCTTCTGCCCCAGCCCCGGACCTCCCCCAGGCCCCATCTCAGCCAGGACAGGGAACACGGCAGAACCCGGCACCGGCTCTCGCGGGCAGGCGGCGAGACACGGGGCCCAGGTGTCCCTAACTTCCCTGAACCTGGACGGGGCTGGGGACCCTGCCGCCTCCTCTGAGGGGTCACAGCAGACGTTAGTTAGGAATCTAAGAGTGGAAATGCCTGGATCTGAACATCCAAACTGGTTCGACCATTTCCCTCTCCTCCGCCCCCTGAAAAAATGCATTTCTTGTAGCATCTTGAAGAGCATTCTTTCAGACAAAAGTCTACTGATGTGGCTGCTCATGAGTCACTTCCCGGCTGTGGTGCTCAAGCCATCTGCCATATCTATTGGCATGGAGATGCCACTGCTCTGCCCAGAGTTCCCCGAGCCCCGCCCAGGGTGTGGCACGGCCCCCGTGGGGCTGGTGGGCGTGCTCGCTCTGGGAGCGGAGTGTCCAAGCCGGCGGGGACCGGGGCGCTGGTATGGAGCTTGGAGCTCGTGGAGCAAGGCCCCCTCTAGGGTCCCGCCTTGCTGTTCCCCAACCCCCGAGAACCCCTTCCCAGAGTGAAGTCAGCACGTGCCTCCGTGTCTCCACTTGTGCGTCTCCCTGCCAGCCCCCAGCGGCAGCCTCCAGAGAGGAGGGGAGGCTGGAGACACGAAAACACCAGTGCAGTTAAGGACTTCACGGGGCGGCAGGGCTGCCGCACGCCCCCCTGCGCCAGGCAGATGGGCGCACGTTACCTGGGAAGGAGCCCACTGCTGCGCAGAGCACGCTCGCATGGGGAGGGCCTGTCTGGTCCCCACCCTCCGCTCTATCCCCAATCCAGCACCCCACACACGAGCTGCTTCCTGCACCCCAGAGAGAGAGTGGCAGGCAGGGAGCCCGCTGCTCCCGGTCCGCAAGTGGCCACTAGTGGCCGAGTGTGAGCCTTGGGCTGTCAGCCGCAGAGGAGCCGTGGCCACATGGACCCAGTGACAGCCATAAAATCACGCACCTGGGGACCACCCGGGCAGACAGAAGGGCGAGAACTGAGCTCAACCGAGACCTCGTTGCAGCCTCCACCAGGGCGAGGCGTGATGGGCTAAATGACTTTCCTTCCTTTTTCCTCCTTTCTTTCCCCTCTTCACTCCTTTCCTCTCCTCCTCCTTCCTTCCTCCTCCTACCACACCCTCCAACCTCCACCGTCCTCTCTCTCTGCCTGTTCTCCCCTCTGCCTGCCCCGCGCACCCCCTTGTCTCCGCCTTCTCTGCACCCCTCTCTCTGCCGTCCCCCAGGAACCTGAGCTCGGCGGACGCGGGCCGCCACGCCATGCGCAACTACTCAGGGCTCATCGACTCCCTCATGGCCTACGTGCAGAACTGCGTGGCGGCCAGCCGCTGCGATGACAAGGTAAGAGTGCAGCCCCCCCCACTGGCACCCCGACACCCCGACACCCCCATCCGTCTTCCCTGTCCAGGGCTCCGAAGCCCAGGGCCACACCTGCAACCAGTGAGGGCAGCTCCTCGGACTCCCCGTCCTGGCGCTTTTCTCCCCCAGACCCCACGAGTCAGGGCTGCCCTTCCGGGGTGCCTTTGGAGCCTGGCCCAGCGACCGACCGGGCGGCAGCAGCAGAGTTTGGGGCAGTGGAGGGATGCGGACTACCGTCATGGAGACAGAGGAGAGGCGCTGGGGGCAGCGCGCCCGTGCGCATTCGCTCTCCCTCACTTAGACGCTGAGTGGACACAGCAGCTGCCTGCTCAGCCTCTCTGCTGCCCGGTTCCCTCTCAACTCTAAGGAGAGGGCTACGGTCGCGTGGACCTCACGGGTTGTTGGAAGGACTCGATTAGTTAAGAAGCAAAACACAAAGAACAGTCCGGGCACCGTGGCTCACGCCTGTAATCCCAGCACTCTGGGAGGCCGAGGTGGGCGGATTGCTCAAGGTCAGGAGTTCGAGACCAGCCTGAGCAGGAGCGAGACCTCGTCTCTACTAAAGAAATAGAAAGATATTAATTGGGCAACTAAAAATATATAGAACAAATTAGCCGGGCATGGTACCCCATGCCTATAGTCCCAGCTACTCGGGAGGCTGAGGCAGGAGGATCGCTTGAGCCCAGGAGTTTGAGGTTGCTGTGAGCTAGGCTGACGCCACGACACTGTAGCCTGGGCAACAGAGTGAGACTCTGTCTCAAAAAAACACAAAGAACAGACTCAGACCGAGCGCCCAGCGCACATTTGCCAGCCGCGCCATCGGTGGTGGTGCCAGCCCTGCCCTGCGGCCGGAGCAATCCACACTGCTGCGCCCAGGGCTGGTCCTCCCCGAGACAAGGCTCCTTCTGCCGCCGCCGTCTTCCCACTGCTGCCAAAATCGCCACTGGCAGAGCCACCGTCCTGCCCTCCCTGGACTTTCCAACACACCAGCACGAAGAGGCAGAGAGGAAAGGTCGTGGCGGGCGGGTAGACTGAAGGCTGGCATATTTCGAGCACAGCAGGACGGTGACTTGGGAGATGAGGAGGTGCAGCGGTCCCCAGACCGCCAGGGGACTGACACCTGGGTCCTCAGCACCGTCTCCAGGAGGAGGGATTTTATCTCCTGCTTCCTCCCCTGGGAGTGACAGCAGGGCCTCCGAGGGCAGCCTTGTGGCTTGGAGGCTCATCCTGGTTCCAGTGGGCAATGTCCCCTACACCTGTGTCACCCTCACCCTGGAAGCCCGAGTCCCTCAAACCCCAGCAGTGGCCAAACAATGCAAATCCTCTGCCCCCCCCTCAAAACTGAGCCTGGGGAGTTCACCGAGGCAAAATGACAATGGTGCGGGCCTGGCTGCCATCACGGAGTACCAGTCTCCAGGCCTTGTGTGGACCTCACACCTTTTTTTTTCTTTTTTTTTTTGAGACAGAGTCTTACTTTGTTGCCTGGGCTAGAGTGAGTGCCGTGGCGTCAGCCTAGCTCACAGCAACCTCAAACTCCTGGTCTCAAGCGATCCTCCTGCCTCAGCCTCCCGAGTAGCTGGGACGACAGGCGTGCGCCACCATGCTCGGCTAATTTTTTTCTATATATTTTTAGTTGTCCAGTTGATCTCTTTCTATTTTTTTTATTTAATAGAGACAGGGTCTTGCTCTTGCTCAGGCTGGTTTCGAACTCCTGACCTCGAGCAATCCGCCCGCCTCGGCCTCCCAGAGTGCTGGGATTACAGGCGTGAGCCACTGCGCCCGGCCGGACCTCACACCTTTAATGTTGGAGGCCAAGGGCTGTTCACAGAGGGAGGGAAGGGCAGAGGCGGGTTGGGGGCGGGCTCGGTGGCTTTGGAGCCTAGCGACGCAGAGGCCGCTTCTGAAGGGCCCTTCCAGGAGAGCAGATGCCTGTCACTGGTGCTGCATCCACAGCAGGCGACACAGTGGCCAGGTCCGTGTGTCCTGCCACACGTGGGGCCCCATGGTGGGCACTTTCTGCCTTTCATCCTCCCCGTCTTCCCGTGCAGTAGGTGGTGGAAACTGAGGCCCAGAAAGCCGAGGCAAGCCGGTCAAGCTCACGTAGCTCGGGAGTGAGAGGTCCAGATCCAGGTCCCCGAGTGTCCCCGGGAGTGATTTCCAGACAGAGGGTGTGGCGGGCGCCTGCGCTCCCCTCTCCCATGCCCGCTGCTCCCATGGTGTGGGCAGGAGATGAGCCAGGAGCCCGCCGGGCGGGCAGGGGCTCGGGCGCTCACTCCCGCTTGTCCGCAGTCCGTGGAGAACTGCATGTGTGTCCTGCACAACCTCTCCTACCGCCTGGACGCCGAGGTGCCCACCCGCTACCGCCAGCTGGAGTACAACGCCCGCAACGCCTACACCGAGAAGTCCTCCACCGGTTGCTTCAGCAACAAGAGCGACAAGATGATGGTGAGCGCCCCAACTAGCCCCCTGCCCCACCACCCTTTCCTCTTGGGCCTGCTGCAGCCTGAGCCCAGCGCTGGGGGCCCACAGCCCAGCCTCACAAGAGGCTCACGCTGCACCCGGGAGTTGGGGAGCAGGCCTTCGTTCCGTCTCGCACGCAGAGAAGAGCCGTGTGCTCGGGACTGCAGGAGCCCAGACTGCCCCAGAGGTCCAAAGCTCCAGCCCTCTGTTTGCAGCCTCAGTCTCTCTCACTGTGTAATGGGTCGAGTCTCACCCATCTTCTCCCTTGCCCTTGAGGATGTGGGGACAGCCAGAGCTCTGACCCCCGTCTGGCCTTGGCTCTCACCGTCTCCTGAGCCCTCCCCATCGTCTCCCTGGAGGCAGCAGGGTGCTGCAGAGGCACGGTCGGGCCTCCTCCGCTGGGCCCGGCTGTGCAGTCAAGGCCCTGGACCACCCTGGTGGCCCAGGATGGGGCACAAAGCCACGTTCTGACTCTGGGAAGGGCAGAAGCATCTCGATGTGAGAGCCCAGAGCAGCCTCGCACCGCTGGAGGCTTGGTCCGGCCGCCCTGGGGCAGACGGCCCGAGACGCTGGGGGTGCCCTGCCCTCTGGACACAGCCTGCAGGCCCATGGCCTGTCCCCTCTCCCAACGGGGCGGCCCCAATGCACAGAGGAAAGGGCGCAGGGGTGCATCTCTAGGCCCCCTGCCTCGGTGGGCCCTTCCTCGGTCCCTCCCACCCAGAGCCACACCCCAGAGCTTGGGGGAACGAGGACCGGACACTTGGGCTGTGCCCCCTCCCCGGCCTCCCCCCTGACCTGTTCTTCCTCCCAGAACAACAACTACGACTGCCCCCTGCCCGAGGAAGAGGCCAACCCCAAGGGCAGCGGCTGGCTGTACCACTCGGATGCCATCCGCACCTACCTGAACCTCATGGGCAAGAGCAAGAAGGACGCCACCCTGGAGGCCTGTGCGGGCGCCCTGCAGAACCTGACGGCCAGCAAGGGGCTGGTGAGCAGTCCCCGCCACCCTCCTGGGGACCCTCAGCCTCTGCCTGCCCGAGGGCCAGGCCCACTCCCTGCTTCTCCCTCCCCCCCCCCCCCCCCCCCCGCCCCCCGGCCGAGTCCACGCGACTCACACGGCGTCCGAGCTCCACCCTGCAGACGGGAGCAGCACACCCGGTGCATGCTGGGGACTGGGCCGGGCGCCAGCAAGATGCCAGGGCTGAAACATCCCTGCCCTTGGGAGCTTCCAGGTGGCGCTGGGTTCCTGCTGGGTTCTTCTGTGCCCACACAGCCCCCGCGAGCGGCCGTGTGGCTCCTACCCCAGCGCCTCTCCCGGGCTTCCCATCTTCCAGGCCCAGGCTGGCCTCCTGGGCTCTGTGGGGCTGGGGGACAGGGATGGAGAGGGTGTTCGTGCCGGAGGAGTCTCCCGTCTGTTGAACGAACAGAGGTGGAAAAAGAGGGCTTGGCGCATGGGCAGGTCCAGGGGAAGAGGTGACAGAATTCATTTAGATTCTGAGGCCCGATGTGCGTAGGGTGCACACGGCACAGGGCGGAGCCGCAGGGGCTGTTTGCCCTGGAGGAGGGGCAGCCGGCTGTCCCTGGGCTTCACGCCGACACCAGGGCATCCTGCGGCGGCGGGACGGGGTGAATGCAGGGGAGAGGACGTCCCTGACCCTGAGGGGTGGGGCTGGGGTCTCTGAGACCCCACACTGGCCCAGACCTGGGTGCGCCCAGGATGGCGTCATGGCTCAGGAGGCTGAGGAGCCGGCCCCTCCTGGGGACGCGGAGTAACCCCCCACGCAGCGCAGACCCCCATTTATCCGTGTGCGTCCCGGGCAAGCCCTCAACACATATGCGTCAGCTTCTGCGGGCAGGGAGGCCGGGAGAAGGCGGCAGGGCTTCCTTGACTGACGAACGCCCCGACCACCTGTTTTTTTCCTGCGGGAGACAGCCTGGGAACACAGGGAGGGGCGAGGCTGACACAGGGGTGAGGAGTGGCATTGAGGCTCTCGTTCGTCTAGGAGTTGACTCTGGTCAGCGCCGGTGAGAGCAACCAGACTCCCTCTCACCCCGTCTGTCCGTGCTGCGGGCGGACCCAGGAGCGGGGAGCGTGGCCGGGACGAGGGGCCGCGCGGCGGCTGGGTGCGCCATAGGTGTCCGCGTGGGGGCAGGTCTTTGCGCACCTGCTGGCCCTTCCAGCGTGGAAGGGGAGAGGCCCCGGGGTCCTGTGCTTGGGATTCCCGGCCGCTGCTGCCTGCGGGGCCAGCTGGGAGCCAGGGCCCCTCACTGGGCTCTCCTTCCCCAGATGTCCAGCGGCATGAGCCAGCTGATCGGGCTGAAGGAGAAGGGCCTGCCCCACATCGCCCGCCTCCTGCAGTCCGGCAACTCGGACGTGGTGCGGTCCGGAGCCTCCCTGCTGAGCAACATGTCCCGCCACCCGGTGCTGCACAGAGTGATGGGTGAGACCGCCCGTCCCTCCGCCCCCCACCCCCAGACAGGGCGCGGCGGGCCCCTCGCTTTGCAGAGCCCGCTGCAGGGCCGCCCTCATCACCGCCCCCTGGGGGGAGCGTCCCACGAGGGGAGGCCGGCCAGAGACAGGTGTGCAGACAGACAGGGCCGGCCGGTCCCCTGGGGCTGGGCCCAGGTCTGCAGAGGCCCCGCCCAGGCTCCCAGCCCTGAGCCTGGCAGGAGGCGGCCCCAGACCGTGGCCCCGGAGGGAACCCCTCCTCCCCCGGGTCATCCTGACCCTGCGCCCCCACCCCTCCCTCTCCCAGGGAACCAGGTGTTCCCGGAGGTGACCAGGCTCCTCACCAGCCACACGGGCAACACCAACAACTCCGAAGACATCCTGTCCTCGGCCTGCTACACCGTGCGGAACCTGATGGCCTCGCAGCCGCAGATGGCCAAGCAGTTCTTCACCAGCAGCATGCTCAACAACGTCCTCAACCTGAGCCGCGGCAGGTGCTCAGCGGGACTGGCGCCCCCCTCCCCGCCCTGCCGCACGCAGGGGCCCTGCAGCTCTCCACCAAGCGGGGCAAACGCCCAGGGCGGGGGGAGGCAGGGCTGGGGAAGTTCTAGAAGCTGAGAGTGAGTGGAGCCGGGGGCCCGGCACCTAGGCCTTGGGCTATCCGGAGGGGACAGGGGCAGTGGCACACTTCTCATCCGGGGTACATGGTGTCCTCAGAGGGACAGCGGACCAAACTGTGGGGGAGCTTTATCCTGCCCCGTGAAGCCCTCCCTCCCCTGGACAAGGGCTGTGGTGGGGAGGGCCCTCCTTCCACCCGCCCCATGGCCCCTGAGCACAGTCCTGGGGCCCCTGGATGGCAGGGCTGGGGTTGCCCCCACTGTGCAGAGCGACCGGGGCTCAGCACGCCCCACTTGGGCTCCTCTCTCCTGCACCCCAGGGGCCTCTCCCTCCCCACCATCTCGAAGACCCGGGGGCGAGGGCGGGAGGGGGGACGCGTCCTTCTCGCGCCTGCCAGAACCTCATCTTACAAACGCCTGTCCCCTCCCAGTGCCTCGCCCAAGGCCGCGGAGGCCGCCCGCCTTCTCCTGTCTGACATGTGGGCCAGCAAGGAGCTGCAGGGCGTCCTCAGACAGGTAAGAGCCTGCGTCAGTCAGCGACCCCCGCCGGGTGGTTCCTCCCGCCCGGCAAAGCCTTTCCCTGCAAGGAGGGAGGGCCAGGTGGGTGGAAGAGGGGGCGGGGGGCCTGCCCCAGCCAGCTGCGT